>JAGDQP010006291.1:0-73186 GCA_022664845.1 Lepisma saccharinum | reverse complement strand
ATCTGAAATTCCTTCAATTTCTGTGATCCGTGACTTCAGGTCTTTATTAATTATAAAGCCAACGCCTGTCGCTTTTCCAGTTTCTGTTCCTTTGTAGTAGAACGTGTGCCCTGACGGTAGTTCCAACTGTTCTTCATTCTTCCTCCACACTTCTGATAGTCCTATGATGTCCCACTTAATCCTCTTAAGTTCATTCTGCAGTTCTTCTAATTTGTCCTCTCCTGCAAGTGACTGACAGTTGAGAGTCGCCACGTATTTTTTTTTATTTATTTCATCGACACAACAGGCCTTAATGCCTATTTATAGCGTCTACAATAATTGTTACATTGTTTTATTTAATGACACAAACAATAGAACATCTATACCCTTTTTCTTGTCCAAAAAGTTTCTTTTTCTTTCTCTTTCTCATTAATTTTTTTACAATATATTCTGTATCAATCTTTTGTACAGTTCTTCGGAATTTCCAAATAGGTCCAAATTTGTACAATTCTTACCTATTGCATTATAAGTAGCACTAGTTCTCCATGTAGGTGACATATTTAATACGTTTGTACGAGCTTTTCTGCAGTAGAATAGGCCACTATTTCCCTCGCACGTTCTGACGATGGGACCTTAATAATTATTTTTTCAATTAATTCGGTACAGTCTATTTTATTGTGCAACAGTCTGTACAAGAAGAGTAGGTCGTTTAATGTTCGACTTTGATCAAGTTTCTGAAATTTAAAAATATCGATTAAATTATTGTAAGATTCGTATTTCGGGTACAAACCCGTAAAAATTGTATGTGAGAAAACGTAAAAATTTGCTTTGAACGTGTTCGATCTTCTGGCAACTAGCTTTCATAGAGGGATTCCATAAGTGAGGCATATTCAAGTTTGGACCTAACATAGGAATAGTAAAGAGTTTTCAAAGTGCTATCATTTGCAAATTCTTTGGTTGTCCTAACAAGAAATCCTAGGTTTCTATATGCATCATTGGTCATATTTGCCACATGTGGCGAAAAGGTTAGTTTACTATCGAATGTAACACCTAAATCTTTAATTGTATCCATTTTTTTTTAAGCTTATTCCATTGATCGAGTAAGTGAAATCGTAAGTTTTTTCGTATAGGTCCGTTCGAGTTGCCGTGTCGGTGTCCTGGCAGTCTACAGTCCAAACCCGGGCATTTTGACCCTCTGACTTCCTGCAGGATTGACCGCTGCCGTTGCCAGCTGCATTCCGTCCTCCGGGCAATGAGGTCCTCCGAGGCTGTTTCCTTGCTTGTACCATCATATGTAAAGAAAGGAGGGGTGCTGACATTTGACTCACCACGCTGTCAGCTAATGCGGGTTGGTGAGCAGCCCATCCATGTTAGTTCGCCAAGCAGTTGCTTGGGTACTAACTGGCCCCACGACGTGAACGTATGGATTGGACATTAGGCGTCTACCCCGGTCGGTTCCCTTAAGTCTCAGCAAGAGGAATTAAGGGGTCTCCTCCCAGTTAGTGGCAGAAGCCTTTTGGGGCGACAGTCCCGGTTTGCCGGTCCTGTCCCGGTTTCCCGGCCATATATATATATATATAATTTACAGCCATATTTAATTCAATACAGGATGATGTCTCTCTCGGAGGAAGGAGTTGCTCTACTGCTCCAACGCTGACCAAACATGTTGGGAAAGGAGATCCGAAGCTCAGAACTGTGATCCCCACTGTCTTTTATTCACAGCAGCTCCCCAATTGTCCTCACGATGCTGGGTCAACGCCGAAATTTTGAACCCCACCGAGAATCGAACCCGGGACGGCTCGCACTGAAGTCGAACGCGTTACCGCCCATCTATGAGCTAAATTTAAAAACAACTAGATGCTTGTTCCCGTAATACTTTTTTCCGTGACTATATCATCTTCTTGGAACTTGAATGTATTAGTCAGAACCTATATTGAAATATTCGCTGTTTCGAAAATCCCGTGCTGTGGTTATAATATTAAGAGGCGAAAACATACACTACACAATACACACACGACATTTTTATTTCTTATTTTCAACCTCCTCTGGCAGTTACATGAAATGTTTACAGAACTACTTTGTAAATAGATGTCAATTTTTTGTGTTAATTTCAACTATCTAAATGCTTGAATCAATCGTAATAGGATACAATTGGAGAGCTGTTGTGAATAAAATACAGTGGCAATCACTGTTGTGAGATTCGGCTCTCCTCTCCCAACATGTCTGGTCAGCGTTGGAGCAGTAGACCAACTCCTTCCTCCGGGAGAGACCTCATCCTCATCGATACAATATCTGAATACAATCATATTCAGAAAAAGAGGGAGAAACCACAAGTAAGCGAAATGAGTGTGTAAGCAAACAAGCAATAAGAATAAGCTGATGTGTTTGATCGGTGGATAACAACATATTGCTGGCGTGGTTATTAGCTTGATTAACAATGAGTATTTTCCACACTGAGAATCATAGGGTCGCTTTCCACCTATGCCAGTGTTTCTCAACCTTTTTCATCCTGCAACTAAAAACATTACATTTCTAAACATGACCGTTGATCTGCTGTATTTGATAATAAACATCCTAATTACATTACTCAAAACTATTCAACAAATTACATTATTTTAGTAGACCCTAATTATAAGAACCATAAGCAAAATACCGTCTTAGAAATTTATTAGTTTTAACCTATACAAACCCTTGCTAAATTAATTTTTTCACCTTCTCTTGCGACCCCCTTACATACAACTCACGACCCCTCTGGGGTCGCGACCTCCACATTGAGAAACCCTGACCCACACCAATATAATTTTCTTTCAAAATCGTTAAATATTTTATTAACTTGATTAGATGCATTTGGGGGAATAATATACACTAACCTCATTTGTAAAACTCCAACTTAGAAAGTAGGGGGAATGCAGCTCGTATTTTGGAACCATTATTATACTACTAAGAAATTGATTCTTTGTCCATGCAATGAGGCCTGATATAAGTTTACTTGAAGAAATGCAATTTTAAAATAGTATAATTTACCAAACTCAAGAAACCAGTGATATTCGTTAGGTGAGAACAATGTGGCTTTAGCTCGAGCAAAAATAAGAAAGCTCCGTTAATTTCTCCTGTCCACCTGGTATGTTCTGTCTGTTAAATACTGGACCTCTTAATTTTGATTCCTCCATCTGTACTGGAGGCTAGCGCCTAAACGAAAACAGGTACAGAGAAACTGACTTCAAATTTGGGTTCAGCGATCTCGATTTATCCAGCCGTTCCTAATTTGGTGTTTAAAATTTGCAGACGCTTTTCATTTGGTTAGTCTTCTCCATTTTAAGAATTCAAGCAAGTGATTAAATTACAGTAAAACAGATATAGAGTCACTGACCTCAAGTTTGACGTCAGCGAATATGACCTCGATTAAACTGTTCCTTTCTAAACATCCTGATATGACTATTAAAACTTTCGATATAATTATTAGACTAAACCTTGAAATGGTTAACCCTTATTTAAGGAATGGTAATCGTCAGATTTCTTTACATTTGACAGGAATCAAACTAATACGACCATGAAATACGAACATAGATGACGGAGCTTTGTGAGGAAAGAAGAGCAAGCTTCGGAATTCGAACTCGCGTCGCCAGCGTTATGGACGAAAAGGGGAAAAGGGAACATGACGCAGCACGCACGGCCACAAAAACATCAGATAGACAGGCTTCAGGCTAAAATATTCCTGAAATAAAAGCAAAGTAAAAGTTATATAATACTGATTTTTGTTTCAGTTAGTGTTTCGTGCATTTATGAGCTAATCTTCTATTAACTACTATTTTGTTAGATTCTATACATATGAAAATCATGTTCGTTTAATTTGTTGAAAGTTCCAAAAACAGTATTTAACGTCCCAAGTGGGAATAAGCAAAACTTCATCGCTAATGATTACAGACATAGCAACATCGCTGTATTATAATTTATTTTATGAACAATAAAAACAAGAAAAAGTTCTAATAACTTTTATTCACATATTTTTCACTAGATCACGACTAGATATACAAACATTATTTTCTTCACAAAGATTAGTGCTCGGAAACTGTACTAATACACTCATTGTATTAAACCTCCCGCAGTGGTCAGTCATGTTGTTGCTAGGTTGCCACATAGTTCAATTTCTGGACTTAAATATTCTAAGAGCTGCTAAAGAGTGCGCTCAGATTATAATTTACTGAGTGTACATAACAAATGTTGTATTAGCTTGGTAGTCATTTCTAAAGGGCTTAAATAATTTTTAGAGAGTGTAGTATATGTGAGTTTCTTACACAAATTTGCTACTGCACATTTTCATCTCCCGAAAAATATATTCGGTTTCATCACTGAAAAAAGCACAGCCATTTATCCAAGGCCTTAGATATAGGATAATAATATCAAACGAAGAAAAACTCAAGGCTCGTCTGAAAGAGCTTAAAAAAATATTTGTAAGAAGAGGCTACAGTAAAAAGATGTTGTCAAGGAACTAAACAGAGTTCTAAGGATACCAAGGTCCGAGACTCTTAGAAAACATGACCAAAACACATAGACAGAGTCATGTTTACTACGATCTACAATCCAACACACGAAAAACAATTAAACAAAAAACAACTTACAGTCTTTAGGACAGGTATCAAACAAAAATATATACGATACCATAATTCTTCATGCGTATTTTAGGAAAATTTAATATTATACGACTATGTAACACGGACATGGATGACGGAGCTATGTAGAAAAAGTATAATGTAGTTAAAAGATTGACCTCTGTGGGTAGAGTTCGAACCAACTTGGTCAGCTTTATGGACAAGAAGAAACAAATCTAGAATGAACACGACGCTACAACCTCGGCTACGAATCGTAATGGTAGAAGTAGCTTCGAGTTCAACTTTTGTTCAAAAGTAAACAAAGTAAAAATTATATAAAGCGCCTTTTTGTTTAATATTCAGTGTTTCACATATCTATGATCTAATGTTCCATTCCGTAGATTCTATACATATGATAACTATATCCCAGAATTTGGTAAAAGTTAAAAAAAGGGACTTTAACGTCCCAAGTGAGAATAAGCAACACTTCATCGCTACTGATTACGAACGTGCTGATATTGCTATATTAAATTTATTTTATGATCAATAATAGTGAAAGAATAACTATCTTCAATTTATTTAACCACAGAGAATGTTTATCAGTAGAGGCCAGTAGCTTTTAGGTATCTTAGGCTCAGACCGGAGAAGTAAAAGTATGTATAGAAACTGGTGTAACTAGTAAGTAAATCAATCTTTGAAAACAGGAGAATGGATACTTATGTTTTGCGACGTTGCCACATAATTTATATAGTTGGTTTAGAGACCAACAAGTGGGTTTTATAAAACTATAATAAATAATAAATAAATAGATTACGACAAAGAAAATTGAGTCTGCTTTTTAAAGGAACTTATCTGTTGATGAATGGCTTATTCTTAACAAGTTTCTTATGGTGGAAAACATTTAATTTTGTAATTTGGGCTTTTGAAAGAGACCGCTCATTTTACCATTGACTGGGTGTACATAAAGCTTCAAACATTCGAAGCTAAAAAGGCAGCATAACATTGATGCAAAAAGCATGCAGGTTTCACCAAACAAACAGCTGAGTGCCCAAAACTTAATAAAAATATGTATTACAAAAATAAGAAACAAGAGAAATGCCCTAAACTTTTACGTACAAACACTGAGAAAACAAATACTCTCCTAATGAAATATCTGTCAGAAAACTCAGTCAATCCACATGCATAATGGCGAAGACCGTTCAAGAGGACATAATACTCACATATGAATTCAGAAACAAACGGAAAGATCCAAATAACAAAGATATGAAAGAAAACTTCTCTCGATTAATTGCCATAATATTCGATCTTTTTGAGAGACGGGTGAACAAACGCCACACTTCGGAATCCAAAATAAAGTGCCTGGAAGCACCTAAACCTAAATAATAACATATCAAAGCCAGCAGCTACTTGCTACTACGGCTTGAGAACTACTCATGAAACCAGGAGCCCTTTTCAGCTTGAAAAGCTACATAGCTCCCACTGTATATACCACACATATCAGCCCAAATATTAGACTTTTTGGCCCCTACGCAATAGGAAGTGCCTATTTGAATTCCAGGGCTTCGGACTTCGATCTCTAATGATCACAAAATAATAAAAACCCAAACTGTATCTGGGGACTGCGATGGCTCCGAGGGTCTGGGCTTCAAACCTCATTGCAAGAATTATATCAGTAGGCGATACCTTCTCTATCCAAGCATGAGCTTGGATAGGGCTCAAAATGCCATAAATAAAATTCAAAATTCAGTAAACTCCTTTACATTCTGCTGACAATGTGCTTTGGTAAACAAAATTTTCTGCTTGTTTTAACCATATTTTCACGCCAAGACACCCAACTGTTTTTAGAAACGCACAAAATATGCACTTATTATTGATATAGTTTCCAATAATCAATATGAAAAAGGTACTAGAAAAGAAAACGGCAGCACCATTTTTTTACCTTTCTCTCGTGTTGCGGATTTTAAGCTTACAAACTCAACAAGTAATGAAATCAAAGTTTTTCGAAAGTACTTTACATAGTACATACTATTTCAGCATATTTACTCAACCCTTATAAATTCTTTATTTACAACAACCTATACATAGTTGTGCTGTTAGCCAGGTGAAGTCATGCAAAACGCCACACTCTTGACCATTTCCATGAGAAAGCGAACTGGACTCCCCCTGGATCTGCAGTCCTTGTTGGTAGATCGACGCGTTTATCACTTATACACGGGTCCACCTTGAGAGTCCACTACCCTTTACTGTATCTATTGACAGGCAGTCTAGAATGCAGTTGCTTGCGTCATTTCACCATCATATAAGAATAAAGAATATTTTCCTTCTTTCTTTGTTATGCGAATTTTTCTTCTTTAACACTTTGACCATTGATGCACTATTAAATTTGTATTTCAATAAGTGTAATATGTTGCATTAGAAAAACGCATATAAAACGAAAAGTATGTCATAGTTGAAAACACTTCACATTAGCGCCCTATTAACGAAATTAAATGTTCCTTGAAATATAGTTTACAATTGAATCTGTTTTCAAAATACAAATGAAAACATGAAATATGTAGTTAATTTCATTGTATTTCCTTTTAGTTATAATATTTAAGTATTAAATTAGAAATACACGTGTGAAACGAAATGTATAACTATAAAAGAAAGTTGAAAACACGCCACATTAACGCCCTAGCAACGAAATTCTATCTTCTTTGAAATATTGTTTAAAATTCAATGTGTTTTGAACGTATACATGCCGGTCGAGTAGCCGTGCGGTCTACGGCGATAGGCCAATGACTCGAAGGTCCCGGGTTCGCGTCCCTGCAGGAGCATGGGTGTGAATTTTAATGGCTAAAGGGCAAATAGTGACGGGCCGAAGTCCAAAGTTACTAAATTGGCCCATATAAAAATGTAAAACTAAAAAAATCAACGTGCACATGAGAACATAAAAATTAGTTTGTGGTATTCAGTTAGTTCTTAATTATATATTTTTTTGGCATAACACTAGTAAGAAACACATTAACGTCTGTGTTGAAATATGGTTTTTAACTAAACGTAATTTTTTCAACCGATAACGGTTAATTAACGAAATTAATCTAAAATCAAAGTTTAAATCACGTATCTGTGCTACTTAGGTTAGAATACAATCGTTGAAAACACGTATCTGTGCTACTTAGCTTAGAATACAATCGTTGAAAACACGTATCTGTGCTACTTAGGTTAGAATACAATCCCTCGACATAATTTGTTGTTTCTGCTCATTACTGTCGAAATTATTCCATAATACATACTTCTCATAAAACACTAAACTCACTCGTAATATTATATATCTATAGCATTGAATGGCGAAGAAATAGTGGGTAGCCTTATCTGACTTATTCACTTATATCCCCCAAACAGAATTGAATTTTATTTCTTCTCTACCCTTCTTCTCGCTTCAACTGTCAATCGAAACACTCGATTAATATTAAAAATACAAAAATACAGTTTCAATGAAACATTGGAAGATTGAATTATCATATATATATTTAATTAATTCGATAGCTTCATTTTTCCAACACTTTCAAGTTGGAAGTGTACCGAATATTTCTTTTGGAATTTTCTATGAAAAGTTAATTCATTATCTACTGCAGTTTTATGCAAAACAATAGATTCTTTCGATTAATACAAAGTAAAACTTTTGGCAAACTTGATTTTATATGGGCCAGTCTAGTAACGTTGGACTTCGGCCCGTCACGATCCGGCTATTTAGGCTTTACACCTAGTTAAAATCCACAGCCATGCACCAGCCAGGACTCGAACTAATACAAAATGTATGAAATTCTCTCTTTAGGATAGGGTTATGGAGGGTTGACGATATGACAATATCCAGATTACACACACAAAAAAAGATCATAGATTGCCTCGACAATCTTTGCCAATCGTGACTTATTTACCATTTGCAAAAGTGGGAAAGAAACCAAACAAAAATAAATAAATAAGAAAAAACACACATACAAACAAACAAACTCTTAGGGATTTCATTGCCGATGAACGACAAATTGTAAAAAATAATTGAATTGTTTATTTTGTACTCTTTTCTGAGCACACACTCATCACCAGGAAAGCCAAAGCCATTGCTAACAGTTTGTGGACAAGAGATAGATTTCGACTCAAGACACGAGACGAAACAACTAAGGAAGGAGGAAGGAGCTCGCGGTCGTAAAATGTCATCCCTCCACTTTTCCGAACATCTGCTAGTAATGGAGGACTAAAGGCTTGGCGCCATATCCGGTTGGTTGCCATAGTAGCGGCGGGGGTCAAGTCTAAACAACAGTGAACAGTCAAGTAAGTTAGATGGTAGGAACGTAGACAGTAACTTGTGGAAGTAATGGCTGAATTTTTTTTTTCTGGTTTTCATCCTTTTAAAGCGACATGTCTCTCTCTCATTGTAACGTTTGCAATCTGGTTCGAAGCACATACCCATGATGAATTATTATTATCGAAGAAACTACATAAACCAACCACTGTTGTTTAGACTTGAACATGGCGGGTTACCATGGCAACCAACGGGATCTGTCAGAAGACTTTTGTGGTCTATTTATGAGAATGACTGAGTCCTCTTACAAAATATTTCTTCCTATATTCATTTAGCAACACTGACCAATTTTGGCGCTAAATTTGGGAGAAGAGAAAAAGTTCCGAGAATCCCCACCAGGCAAGCGACCGTGGTCGATGCTAATTCCATCTAGCGTCTCAGAAACAAAATACTAACCAAAAGCAATCTCTTTATGGCTTATAAGTGTTCAGCCCAGGATAGGAGAGGGAAAAGAATGCGGGAAGCTGTCGGCCAAGGTCTAAGTTTAAGGTACCATCCCGGCATTTGTCTGGCGTGATTGGGAAACCTCATTCAGGATTTTCGGTCTCTGTGACTGAACTCACGACCTCCCGAACGTTAAGCTGCCACTGAGCCACAGGCGCTCCTAACTAGTTTTTTTTTGACAATACTGGATTTTGAGTTGAAGTTTACACAATAGACCTCCAACTCTGGACTTCCGATTGGAACCACATTGCCACGAAAATGTGCATCAAATTCATCGAATGCATTAACAATAAGGAAAAACGTGAAGTTGCTCTGATCGAAAAGTACAATCAATTGCACAACAAGATTAAACACTAAATTCAACTTTTTCTGCAGTTCTCAGTGATCAATGGAAAAGATATCCAGAATTAAGGACTTGCTAATAGCAAGTTACGTTCTACTGTATGAGTATTGTTAAATTCATCTTGTGATATTGTAGAAAAGAAAATATCAGATGTAAGTTGGAAATGCTATATGCTGTATTACGCTTAAAATAAAGGGAGTTTAAAATTTCAAACGTTAGTAGCGACCTCTAATTTTTTTTTAAATTTAGTCACCATTTGGGGAATAATACTTTCTTAAATATTGGAACAAGTTGGGCAGGTATTCCACTACAATCTACAACTTTCATTTCCAACCCTCAACATAAGGACCACCCTAATATATATCTATATCTATATGTATATCTATCTATAAAAGTTTAATAAGGTTAAGCACTATATATGGTAAACATGCTCATCAACTATGCCTGCCTATTGTGTCTTGCCAAACTGAATGATGAAATGAACAGAAGATGTAAAATGGCGTGAAGTTCGTTTGGAACACTACACTTTTTATATTTAATCTTAAACATTATGGTCATCTAACATCTTATTTCAATATGCTGCAATGGTTAAAAGTCTCACAACGACTGCTGTGGCATTCTTTAGTGCTTCTATTTAAAATTCTACGCGATCGGCAATCTTCCTATCTTTTGCAACGTTTTAAGTATAGAAGATGGACGACAAATGTTCTATATTGGATTCTTAGAGAAAAGAAACGACTGAGACGACATCCAAATGCAAGATGGGTAGATGAAATCAAGCGTTTTTCAGGAGCTACATGGATGAGGATAGCAGTAGACCATCATATGTGGAAATAAAGCGGGGAGGCCTTCGCCTAGCAGTGGATAGAAAATGGCTATTATATATTTAGATGAGTTTATATACCCCTCTAAACGATGGTTCACATTCTTGTCTGTGGAGGGTGATCACAAAGTGTGCAAATAGCTTTATATTGATGAAAGAAATGGAAAACAAATCTGCGGTAATGAGTACTGGGTGGAATGCGCTACCTGTTGGAGGCATTCTTCATGATCGCCATGTTCAAGTTCACAATATTGAATCTTGATTTATTTTCGGGTTGTGTCATATGTCATTCTGGGCTAGAATTTTACGAGAAATACGTTTCTGAAGTCAACTTTCCATAAATGTATTTCTGTGAGAGAAAATGGTATATGCCATTAGAATGGTGTAATAATCCAATAGCTGAAATCACTCATTTCGTTTTGAAATATGAAATTAAATAATACTCAAGTGCACGGATATCCAATCGATAGGGTACATTTGGGAACAATTTGTATACATTTGGGTTTCATTTTGAAAGGGAGGTCTCTGAGCATTTAAAGCTGCTCATCTTTTCGGCACATTCAATCTGCATTCTTAGATTCAATTCAGGTATTCTAAATGGGTATTTAACATATAAAAAGCATTTGCATTTGTTCAGAAAATTAATAGTGTAATCATTTCCACCGTATTTTAAACCGCTCTTACGTGATTGCATGTTACATGTTATATTTGTTATATATAGAAACATCCACATTATTTCCATATACTTTCTGAATGCAACTTAACGTAAAAGTACGTACATGGATTATATGGAATGTAAAAGGGATGTTTTTACGCAAGATGATAAAGTAGTGATTGTGAAAGACATACAAAAGCACTTCTTTATAAATGTGAGTGAGCTACGATCACTTTGAACTCAGCAATATAACAGCATTATATGGCATGAGTGGATTGAGTTCGTTAAAACAGCTGTGTATTTTTGGTGTAGTGTTTTATCATATTTGTGAGCCTCTTGAACAACAACCCCAGCAATCCCAGCATAACAACTGCTGGTCTATATTCTGTCGACCTTTATGCTTATTTTTAAATATGTAAGTTAGTTTCTCATGTGTGTTAGTATACTTTAGTCTTCATTTATGTAATTTCAAATTTTACTTGTACTAAAATGTCTATTTTCGGAGTACTACAGGAAACTCGGTTGAGGAAGCTCAGTTGTGTAACTGTACAAGGGAGGAATCTAAATTCTTTAGCGGTTTACTTTCTAAGAGATTACTGTCAACCGTTTTTACCTTATACTGTGCTTGCATAGAGAAAACTTTGCCTAAACTCGTAAATGAGTAATGAACGTCTGATACAAGGTAGCATTCCTGACCACTTAAATACCGGAACGACTACAGTAATGAGTACAGTAGTAGAGGTGCACGTTTTGCCCTTTTTTCTTTTCTCGAACTTGGGGTGAAGTACGAATGTTATATCTCTAGGGTATGTTATTTGGGATATTACGTAAATATCCTGAAACTTTTGTTGAGATCTGATCAGTTGTAGAGGAGATATAGCATTTTTTATTGCCGGCCATGTTGTTGTACTGTTGCCGTCGGATCGCTCAGCCAAGGATACCGCCGTTGCCCGCTTATCGGTCAGCGCCATTCGTCGCCCCACGCCGTTCACGAAACCGTTTACGATGCTTTAATTTAATTTAATTTTATTATTTTCCAATGTATTTCAATTTACGGGGTTGGACTATATAAGATCATATTTTGAGAACTTCATAGAAATTAAATTTATTTATTTGGGATTATTGATAACTGAGAAAATTAGAAATTTTTAAAGTGTTAACTTTTTTCATTGTTTACAACATTATTGTTAATGTATCCTCTATAATGTCGTATTTTGGAATAAGCATATTATATTTCTTGTTCAATTGCAAGGTGGCAAACCAAGCCATGGTTGATTTCAGTTGAAATTTGCCTATCCAATGAAAATCGTGCACCTGAAAACAGAAGCTTCGCAGAGAGAAGCACCTGCCTATACTGCTAGTACCGTGGAAAATATCGTTTTATTTGTATTGAATTATTTTTTATTACTCCTAATAAACTTAAAAGGTGACTACAAAGAGATATTTTTGCTGTTTACAAAATGCTAGCTATGACCCCAATCTTTTATTACAAGGAACAGGTTGGAAGAATAAAGGTACAACACAATAAACAGCACAATAAAAGTATTGAAAACTTGTAAACCAGAATTCTGGTACTGTTGAATAAATAGATTTTAAGGAGAAGCGTCATTTTCAGATTAGCTTGTTGTTTTCCCGGAGTCAGCCTGAAATGTGTTTTTATTTCTTCTTTTCTTTGAAAAGTATTTTGTTTGTCACTTATGCGAAATAAGAATGTAGGGAAACCCTGAATTGATAACGACACACTTATTACCGACCCAACATTTTATTTGTTTCCTAGATCTTAAGAAGTGAGGCATTTGAAAGATTATTGAAATCTGAAGGTCTGAAGGGAACATTTTATAGTCGAGGTTTATCGCCCGTCCATTTTGAGTAACAACATATCGAATTGTGGTTTATGGAATTTTACTATGAAGTTTTAAAAATGGGACAACATTCTTTCCATTTTGGAGAAAACAACATACAAGCTGATTCTTTGTTTCCTGAAAACGTTGAGAAATATCGAGAACAATTTGAACGAATAGAGAAATGAATGGAATGATCTCGGAAAAAAATTCTGTAACGTTTTAAAAAATCTCTATATATAAGCTAAATGTTGTTGTAAGATATCATTGGTTTCGTTTATTTGTTTAGGAGCGGGTGATTTAGTTCATATTGTGAGTTTATACTGTCTTTGACATTTTCTACAACTTCAATCTACTGTTACTTCATCAGAGGAAAAACTAAGTAGTTCAATTATTCTCTATTTTATTTTTTAAAATAGAAACTGATATCTTATACTTTATCTTGTATGCTCTCACCACGATTATGAATGAAAATGATGATTCATGTCTCAGCCTGAATTTGAATCTGGGACCGCTCCTCTTATTTCAATTTTTGTACTTTTCTGTTCATACTAGAAATAATTGTAATTGATTTCCTCTTTGTTAGAATAATTTTTGGTATTTCCACATCCAGTAGGGAGGCTGATAATTATTTTTATAAAGATAAGATGCACTGTTTCCTGTTAACATTTTTGATTGAATTTATTTGTAGGACTGATGTCGGAAATAGGGTAAGAAAGAGAATACGTATACTTCATTTTGTATGTTGCAGTCATGTATCCGTTAAAATGTTCAACTAGAAATATTTATGCCCCAAGTGGGTTTTGAATCTAGAACCTTGAACTTGATGGCTTACCACCGATTGCTTAACAGCCTAACAGAAATTTAGCTTCTATAAACTTTATTTTGTATGTAGATTATACATAAAATTGAAAATTAGAAATATACATGCCCCAGGCTAGGATTTGAACTCGGAATCTTGAATTTGATGGATTACCACTGATCGCTTAACAGCCTAACATGGAAATTTCCCTTTCATATACTTTATCTTGTATGCAAATTGTAAATAATATCCACAATTAAAAATATCCATGCTCCAGGCGAGATTCGAACCCGCAATCTTTGATTTACTATCCTACTCCAAACAGCTATCAAGTTAAAATGGAAACTGTAGTTGCCGTGAAAAATAGAGTATGAGCATTCGATATATTCAAGATTTAACCTAAATAATAATAATAATTTACTAAAATAACACCTAATTATGCGCAAGTAATAATGGCCAAACCCAAACACGTGTGATAGAGCGTCATCAGATTGGTAAGGCATTCTGTATCTAATTTAGCGATTGCGTACCACAAGTTACTATTTGGTTTACGGAACGCCGGCCACTACCTGTATAGCAAATGCCGTCAGTCACTACCAAAATTTCGGTAGCTGGTCGTACTTGGCATAAATAAGCCGAACGGTTGTGTTAGTTGCAAACTAACTGCACCCGATTACGTTAAAATATAACTGCAACTAAAAGAGGTGAGGAACCCTCGCAGTGTGTCCTGAGAATTTTAACACAAGATTTTCTTATATTTGAAATAATATTGATAAGATTATGTGTCAGTGGAAAAGCTAACACACCACCCTACAATCTTTAATGCACCACCCTACAGATGCTGGCACCCATCTAAAGTCATAATGTTGGCAGAATCTGTGAAAATATACAGTTATTATTACTATAAAGAAATCAGATGACTAGTTTCTCATGTTTTCGACTTGCAAGTCTTCTGCAACTTTGTGACAAATAAAACACAAACTTGATTTTTTAAAGAAATGTAGATTCAGAGAAGAAGAAAAGTAATTTTATTGAACAGTAATTACAACAGACTTTATTTAAAACAGATAAAGCCATTCAAAACATTGTACACTTTCATAAAATTTAAAAATATGGAATCTGCTCAGGTCGGCTTAGCGAATGTAAAGCTTCTAATTCAGCATGCAGATATTCAGCTGCTAAAATTGAGGAAAAACCTAGGTCAAAACTGTTCAGTGTAGAGTTTAGACTTGACACTTCACTAGATAAAATAAGGAAGAAATAGAGCTTACTCTAATGAAGTCATCTTGTGTGAAAGACTCGTTCAACACATTTTCTTAGATGTGATAGTACACTATTTGGTCTATAGCTCACAGATCATTTGACTTCCCCCGCCTTGGGTTTGGAATAGTTGTTATGTAGACTTCCTCCTATGCTGTAAGTAAATAGCAACTTTCAGAACAGCACTGAAGAAAAATGCTAAGAATAGTAGTAATTTACTAGTACAATGTTTCAATGGTTTTGATATTATCTACTCCACGAGTTTTCTTCTTGAACATAATTTATATTAATTTTCCAGTTACCTTGCAGTCGCTAGCGGAGTCTCTTTCATAGGAATTTGTGTTATAAGAACTTCAAATTCTCGAACGTGTAAAAAACCATCCAAAACAAATTTTCGCCATATGTTTTCTTCAAACACCAGAGTTATGTAGAAGGAATCTCTGTGGTTTCGACCCAAACATTGCCACTTCTTTCTTTACTGTTCTTCCCTTCCTTTCCCTTTATTTTCTTCCTTCCTTTTTCTCTTTTGAAAAAGATATGACCACCTTTCGCTTCTGCCAACCACTTCGAGAAAGTGACAACGTCAGAAAAAATTCTTGTCGGAAATCTTTTTGCTGATGGTGATTAACCGCAACTGATAAGGAGTCCGGCTTCTTCACCGAAGCCGTTCATGATAGGATTCCTACAATATTATATTAGTATTTCCTTTTGTTTGATTTGGTTGAAACGGAGTTTCATATATGAAATGAATACATTCCACTTATGATAGAGGATCGTAAAGAAGGCCCTTACTTGTTGTACTTTCGTGTACGTAGATTATCGGTCTCTCCTTATATTTTATTATAATCTGATTAATTACTAGTTTTCCGTATGTGATATTTCAGCATTAAGTTTAACCTTACTGTACATAATAAGTTTAAATATAATGGAAGTGAAGAAAATAAGAATAGGTTTGTTAAACCTCATTTTATATAAAGCATTTTAGTAAGATTTTACTTCAGCCCGTCACAATTATTCAGCACGTTTTAATTAAAATCGAAAGCCATGAAGATTTTATCCCACAACCGAAGTTTGAATCCAAAGTTGAAGACTTAACGCCCTAATCCAATCGGCTATCAAATAAACATTTATTAACTGAAAAAATAAACATACATTCTACCATAATATCGTCTGCCTTTTCCCCTATGACGGGTTTAGGAATGTTTAAGGTACTGGAATAGGATGTAGTTAATAATAATAAAGGGTAGATTTCAGATGTTTGCTTTCATTTAGAAAGATGGTATACAAGTAAAATTAGCGCCATATTACTCACCGGACTGTATGATAGGACTTGGATAGTTGTGCGACTTAACAGCCAGTTCCAATGATTGCTGTAGAAGAGTGTAGGTACTATAACTGTGACTCTTCTTCTCTTCTTTTATTATAAGTTCTCTTCTATATATTGGATTCTCTTTTCCCCTTCTAGGGAGCTGAGGAGCTTAAATAATTGTATGGGTCAGCATATTTACAGGGGAGTTGCTCGCCCACACAGTCTGAGGCTCCTGTTTTCCATTCATGCAGCCCGGAAAGGTTTCTGCGCTATTAACATAAATATTAACTGACACTACATTATTTCTATACATAACAAGTTACGTATATTTGTTTTGTACCAACTTATTCATGAGTAAGTGTTTTCTTTAAGTGTCTTACAAGAATTCGTTGCCTGATGCAACTTTATAATATACGTTCGCTCAGTTATAGTTTTTTTGATTCTTTTATGCGTCTCTCTATAATCTCGAGACATAGTCCTGGGATCGATAGGTATCCCTTACAATATATTAATGGACCTCATATGACAGTTTTCTTTAATCAATTTTCTTATATTAAAAATAAATAGAGGATATTTCTCTTTTTCAGGCATGTTGAGAATATTGTACAGTTTTTTCTTTCATCTTTTCACCTTGCCTTTTATATATTTCTTCTGGAGCTCCATCTTTTTCCTGGTGATTCGTTCTCCTTGATCCCTTCAAGCGATTTACCACTTTTTCTTTTATTATGGCTGGGACTTTTACATAACTTTCTTTTGAACTTTCTTTTTCCTAATTCTTCTTAAGAGTAATACAATTCTCTGTACAAATTTTCAATCCTAAGACGTATACACTTACCAAACAATAACTTTATTTCTCAAAATGAATTACGTAAGTTCAAGATTATTATGAGAATAACATTGAAGAAATCTAACTAATGTGATAACTGCTGTTTGATATAAGTTTATAGCAAGGGTTTGTAAACATTTAGACTGCTGAGATATTACGGTCTATGGAAATGATTGATTTGGAGCCCACATTACGAAAAATTTTAGGGACCATCCTTAGAAGATTACAACCTCCTTTTGGAGCTTCATTATTATAATTTACTTAGTGCAATGCACATGTTTCAATGTTTCGTATTTAAACTAAAAAAAAGTGCTCCGTTTAAATCAGTAAATGACAGATAATATAATTGGCACTTTGGAGCAAGATAAATTGGAAAAGCATTTGGATCGGAGCTTTACAGTTATGAAACAAAAGGATTTAGACACTATTTTTTCTAAAAGACGAACGCTCCTCTTTCCTGAGGCTTGAGATCACAGAATACTATACTGGCTAAGCAATGCTTTTGTTTATATGAATAAGCTTATATTAGAATAAGCTTATCAGTTTTTTAAGGTTCTGACGATTTCCACTTACCCATTTAGAGTTATTTATGTATTTGTTTCTTATATGTATAGTTATTAAATGTTTTTGGATCTGACAATTAGTTTTGCTTTCAGCTTGAGGAATAGTATCAGCCTTGTGCTTCTTATTTATCATTGCATTCTACTTTTCTTTCTCAATCTACTTCATAATAAATTTATTTTACACATTAAATGAACCTTTCATCAACATCAAAACGTAAATGTATAGATTGGAACAAAAGGGTTTTATAAGAAAAATGATATTAATAAACTGTTCTGGTAGCTTTAAAAGCAATGGAAAAAGTTGTCCTGTGCGAGGATAGAACTCACGTCGTCTAACTAGAATTTAACTTAACTAGATACCTTTATCGCTAAAGAAGAATGTGAATCATATTGAAGGAAAATTTGAATTTAAGTTGGAAAGAAAACAACCTAGATTTAGCACAATAAAATACATACAAGTATTAAATCAAGTTATGGAGAGGGGTAATTAATTAACATGAACTTCCTTTCGACTCGGTCTCCTTGACACCAATACTTAAACTATTTGAACATCAAAGTATTGAAAGTGCATACATTAAATTACTATGAATCATGACCTTGAGATAGCTGAAAGATTAGAACGATTACTTTTTGTACCTCTGGTCAGGGGTTCAAACTCCAATAGGGTTCCATTGAATGCAGTGCTTCCGAACCCAATTTACTAAAATACTGTAAGTCTTGTCATTAGAACCTAACCAGATCGTTTATAACATTAATAAGAACTCACTAATCATGAAACATTTACTTGACTGATAAAATTGCCATTCAGGTTCTAAGGACAAGACCTACAGTATTCTGGTATATTGAGCTCGGAAGCACTGCATTCAATGGAACCCTCTTGGAGTTTGAACCCCTGACCAGAGGTACAAAAAGTAAGCGTTCTAACCTTTCATCTACCTCAAGGTGATGATTCATAGTAATTTAATGTATGCACTTTCAATACTTTGATATTCAAATAGTTTAAGTATTGATGTCAAGGAGACCGAGTCGAAAGCTTTTTCATAATGGAAGTTCATGTTAATTTCCCTCGTCTCCATAACTTGATTTAATACTTGTATGTATTTTATTGTGCTAAATCTAGGTTGTTCTCTTCCCTACCTAAATTCAAATTTTCCTTCAATATGATTCACATTCTTCTTTAGCGATAAAGGTATCTAGTTAAGTTAAATTCTAGTTAGACGACGTGAGTTATATCCTCGTACAGGTCAACTTTTTCCATTGCTTTTAAGGCTACCAGAACAGGTTGTTATTATAGAAAAAAAAAAGAGTGGTGTTCTCGGTAGGCGCTACTTTCAAATAACGTATTGCGAATCATATAAACTGAAATAAGCACATTGGTATTTCAAATAAGCCGTGTTATCAGATTAAAATGCTATTTCAACAATCCTAGCAAAGCATATATTAATATGTAAAAAAAATGCTGTGTCTAAGGCACTACTATGTACGCACAATCTATATCCCCTCTACGTCTGTCTGTCGACAATTTTCAAATCAGGAACTACCAGGGCTAAGAAGATAGTTGAGGTACCGTTGAGGTGTCCCGCCACTTAGCTCCGACTTACTTGTTTCCATATACAGTAGGCTCTCTTTTATCCGGCATTCTATAAACTGGGACGCTCTATTATCCTGCACTGTAAAAAATAGTTGTGTTAATTCAACACAATGCGGTGTCCCAGCGTGACTACCACTTTTGTGTGTTAAATCAACACAACACATGGTGTTGATTTCGGTACTGTGAAAAAAAAGTTACGGAGGCAATGAGATTTGAACATGGGTTGTTCAGTTAGAAGTCGAGCGTCTTACCGACTGAGCTAAATCATCGGAAGAAAATGAAGTAGATGCAAACGATATTTAATGAACAACATTTGAATTAAACGACTACACTATAGATTTAAACAGTGTATGGGTTCAAATATATGTTGTTGAACCCCCAAAACATACTAAGTTACTTGCACAACTTATGACATGCTTTAATCACTTCCTATTTGTCAATTGGAAAACAGAATTCCCATTCATTGAGAATAATTCTATTTCTATGAAAGCAAGCAAGATGGCGGAAGCCAAACACTTGAGCAGCATTACTGCTTTCTTATCGTAATAATACGTCGAATGCTGCGCTTACTTTCATAGAAATGGAACATATTCTCAGTAAATGGGGATTGTGATCCCTAATTGACCAATGAAAAAGTCATTAAACCATGGCATAAGTCGTGGGAGTAACTTTGTTTGTGTTTACGGTTCAGCAAGATTTTTTTAATCCTCTATATTGTTTCAATCTAGTACTCTTTTCGTCTGACGATTTAGCGAAATCGGTAAGACGCTTCACCGCTCACTGACCTTGTCCGCAACGTCGCGACACTGCGCTTGGCTATAAATGTTATTTTCTTTGTCATCTGCTGTGGAGAGCGAATGGGACCTTTGACGAGTGCAGACAGCAGTGGAGGCAGGATGAAGCTGGCCCATGGAAGCCGCGGTAGCAGTAGGCCGGGGTGGCATGCATACTCCCCGATTTTGTATGTGGGAAGCCCCGGTAACAGCGAAGCGAGGACCTCGTGCCGGTTGTAGTCATGCCAGATTGAATGGGGCAGGTTGCTGGAAGCTGAGGAAACCGTGGGCGGAGTGGAGCATCGTGATTGTACCCGTGCACCTGCAGCACAGCCATATGGGACCTCGGTGTGAAGCTTGCGGAACTTCAACCAAGCAGCGAAGTGGCTGATCGCGGCCGTTGGAGGGAAGCCTTGCGCAGCGATGTACCTGATGCTGAAAGCAACCACGTCATATGGCTGGGTGAAGCAGTCAAAGCGGGCCAGTGGACACCGCGGTAGCAGCAGTACGGGGTGGCATGCATACTGCCCGATTTTGTATGTGGGAAGCCCCGGCGACAGCGAAGCGACGCACCCCGTGCCTGTGGCGGCTGTGGAACATTTTCACACTGTTTCTGCATTTCGTCCCTCCCCATTGCTCTTCCTTTACTCTTCTAGACCGTAGTTAGTTCTTTTCCAACTAACAAACTCAACCTCAGATTACATACCTACCAACCTATATGGTCACATCATTCCAGTAGATTTTAGTCGTAGTGGGTTTTTTCCCGGCATCACCGGGTTTTTTCCCTCTATCAAAGCTCTTTTGCCCCTTTTCTATTGTCTTTTTTCACCTTCTTTCACTATTCCCGATTTAGTGGTAAATGTCTTATGATAGAAACCTCTAGAATACCTCAGATCCTTGCTTTTTAGTATCCTTACTAATTGCATGCGGAGACCTCGGTAGAAGTTGGAGAGAGGTCACTCAGCAGGGCGGGTCTTTCGGGGGCCCTGCTTATCCACCCCTTTTCTGTTCTGTTCTGTTCTATCTGCTGTTCATCTGTGTCGCACGCTTTATACAGTGATGTTTACGACCCTTGTGATCAGTGTTGAGCACGTTACTTTTAAAATGAAACGCGTTACAAGTTACTTTAACCACTGTCAAAAAGTAACGCGTTACCAGTTACTTTAATCGCATTCAAAAGTAATGCTTTACTTTGGCACCGGTTCTTGCATCTTTTGTATTGGTACTGTGGAAAGAAAACTGGTGGAAATACCAATTCTTTTGACCTTGGTTATATACACACCCAAAACATGCATACCTACAAATACATTAAACCTTGAAAAATCTAAAAAAAAATCAAAGAAATATTTCTTTCTTGACAAGGAATTATGTTTGTTTCTTTGCAAACAACAGATGAAAAAGTAACGCAATATTAACGTTACTTGGGGGAAAAGTAACTCTTTACCCGTTACAGTTAATATCAAAATATTGTAACGCGTTACAGTAACTCGTTACTGAAAAATTAACGCGTTACCGGTAGCGCCTTACTTCACTCCCAAGTCTGCTTGTAATCATGTTTCCGTTCGCTTAATGTATGTCGTGATTGTCAGTGTTCACTTAGTTTAGCGTTTCCTGCTTTGTGGCCGTTAGGAATATAGACGTTCGATTAACCGGCAAAATTGGTTATCCATCATGGCCGCGATACCGACCGTGCCGTATAAAAGAGCATTTACTGCATATTGTCTCCATCTTTTGTAAGGTTAGTATCGCAAAAATCTTTCCATTTTTTAAAAAATATAATAAATAAATGGTGTAAGGAAAGACCCATATTAGAGTTTAGACTTTAGATAGTTTGGCTTCTTGACGTATGCTTTACAGTCTCTACAGTAGCAGTATAGCAGAGGCTGATATTAATGGGAGAGTGTCAACAGAAGGAAAAGACCGATAGGGGAGAAAGTATGGGGATGAAAATTCGCTGAAGAAAATAAATATCTGTATTCATTCATCCCAGAATCAATCTCCAACAGTTTATATTATTCTTGAAAAACAACAGAAAATAGTTTGACATTGATAACTTAACTACTTATATGACTTATAGTCATATTTTAAAAATACAATATAACATGTTAAATAAAAGTTATCAGAATGAAACTAATTGTCAGAAGACTTCTCCTAGTATGGAACAACGTCACCAAAAACCATTAAATCGACATTCGTAAAAAGAAAGCTTATAGTCTCGAACGAGACGAGAGTCTCGAGATGCAAATCTCGGTATTGTCTCGAGTCTCGAGAGATACGTCTCAGTCTTGGTCTCGTTCCGAGTAAGTCTCGATGCATAGTGTCTCGGTCTAGTCTCGATTCCTGGACCTTAGTATCGGTCTCGAATTCGAGATGGGACCGAGACGGTCACGGTACCATGCCTACTTCAAAGATATACTATTTCTAAGTAGTTTGCATGAGTTTTCTAAAATTATGTACATGTTCAATGTTTTACAAGTGGCAGGCCTAGCAATAGTCATCTTTTTCCATAAAAGAGGACCTAGAATAAATCTTTCTTTTGCTTTAGTTTACATTTAAAAAAGTAGTTACGGTAGATTACGGTAAAATAACAATTGAGCGTTATATATGTTTCAAATAGGTAGCATTCCATATAGACCCGATGCGTCAGTCAACTACTCGACTTTGACTTGGAATAACCTTGCAGCGGGAATCGTGGAAGCGTTCGTTAAGAACCATAATATAAATTGGAAAATCACACGAAAGTGGATCTATATAGTCTGAAAAGAAACAGCCGTCTCCTTAGAAAAAACAATATTATCCATCTTTAAGACTTATCTTTTCTATTAATTGCTTAAAAGATTATGTATATTGATATTATTATAAGACACCTTCTACCTTATGTTATACAATCTTAAAAATTCACCTAATTAAGGGTTTACAAAATTTAAACCATTTCAGCATGCCTGTTCTAATCATTGTGACATACTGCGATTTTACAAATCCTTGTAGTGACCTATAAATGTTACGCAAGGTTAACCAAGTTCAACCAAAATTATTTTTATGATTTATGAAACAAATTGGAAAGGTGCCCCATTGAGTTTCCAAAATTTTAAATATAAGGACCACCTAATATATATATAGGAAGTTTCACTAACGCTTGACAACCCAAAATAAATTGGTAATAGGGGAAAATATTAGAAAGCCTGTAGTACATCGAGGTATCGTACATACAAAGGAAGACAAATTTTGAAATACCATAATGTTGCCAATCCAACCGTGTTACCAATCCAAACCAAAGGGAAAAAATTGAACATATAGCAATTTATGTCACGTAAAGAATCAGTATAAAATGTGAATGACAAAAAGCAAAAGAGCGCGTGTCAGTGTTGCCAAATAAAGAAGCAAATGGAAGCGCCCGTAGAACGAAACGAGTAGAAGTTCAACAACAGCACTATTAAGAAATGAAAATACGTAATGGAAAGAATTAACCAGAGAACGTACAGCATCCAGTGAGTAACAAAGCTGCCACAACAACGGGCAAAAAAGTGAGAAATTTTGCAGTGACTAGAGGGGGAAAAGTACTCAACATGATATAATAGAGTAGGGGATTCCCAGAAATTCCCTGAGGTAAAGGTGGGTCAAAGTAAACATGACTTCGACGATTTTCCAGAGACAGCAATAATGCGTTTGCGGCAAGTAGATATTTCAAAGAGATTCCCTTTATCGAACGATTTTTGAAGGTGTGTTTGCATAACAAACGGGAGTAAGGTCGAAATCTTAGCCGACTTTACTAGTAAAAAAGATGACATGGGGTAAACTCGTAAAGGAAAGTTACCAGCGTAAATTAAGAAAAATTAGAAATGAACGCGGGGATCTTCAAACCGATCCGACTAAAATTATCGATGTGTGGAAAAATTATTTCGAAAAAATTCTTCATGCACACAGCGGAGAACAAACAGAGGAATTTGAAATCTATAGAGCAGAAGCGTGGATACCCGAACCTACGGAGATCGAGGTCGAAATGTCGGTAAACAAACTGAAACATTTTCAAATAAGCAGGAATGGACAATATTCCAGGCGAATTAATTAAAGCGGGAAGAACCGCACTAATCAACGAGCTGCATAAATTGATAAGTGTTATTTGGAGAAAGGAGGAGTTTCCAAAGGTATGAAAAACCTCAATAGTAGTTCCGATTTACAAAAAAAGTGATAAATCGGACTGTAATAATTACCGCGGAATCTCAGTACTTCCAACATGTTACAAAGTACTTAGTAATCCTGCTAACTCACCTAAGTGTACAAGTTGATGAAATAAGTGGATATCACCAATGTGGATTTACTATAAGGTTGGACCTGATTTTCACCTTGAGACAAATCTTAGAGCATAAATGGGAATACAGTGGGACTGTTCACCAGCTATTCATTGATTTTAGGAAAGCATATGACTCTATCAAAAGAGAAAAGCTAAACAATATCCTGGTACAATTTGGAATTCCGAGAAAACTTGTTCAACTAGTGAGAATGTTCTCAGCGACCCCATAGCAGAGTACGGATAGGTAATAATATGTCAGATAGTTTCGAGATTCGCAACAGATTGAAAAAAGTGATGCCTTGTCACCATTACTGTTTAACTATGAGTTAGAATATGCATTAAGAAAATAAAAGAGGACAAAAAAGAAACTAATATTGAATGGCTTGAACCAACTGTTTGTACACACGGATTACGTAGATTTAATAGGGGACGATATAGATGCACTTCAAAGTAACACCGATGTCTTAGTAGAAGCGTGAGATGAGATAGGTCTATAGGTAAACATAGGTAAAAAAAGGTAAAGCTATCCCCTGTGCGATACGCATGCGCCGTGAACGGCGCATGGGGTGTGTGGAGGTAGCGCTCAACATTTTCTTGACCTACGGTACGAAGTGAGGTGGGGTGCTCAGTCCAACTCTCGACCGCCTTTACCTTCCCAAGGTGCCCAGGAGTATCAAGGACACTCTGGTACTCAATTTGATAGAAGGCTGAGTGGACCTCAGAGCACCAGGCATGGGAACACTGTGAGAAATGTATCCAGTGTCCCGGCCTGGATTTGAACCCGGGCTGCCCGATTCGTAGTCAGACGCGCTAGCGCCTGAGCTACGGCGAGCATAGAGAAAACAAAATATATGATAATAACCCGAAACATTGCGAATGAAGGAAATAAATACATAACAATTAAAAATGAGAACATAGAGAAAGTACAGAAATTTAAATACTTGGGAGCATATGTGACAAGCAAAAACGAGGTCAGAGAAGAAACAAAAAGTCGGCTAACATCAGGCAACGTATATTTCTACTCAGTTTAGAAACTCTTAAACTCACGATTAATATCAAGAAAATTGAAACTGAAAATAGACAGAACGGTTATTCTACCGGTAATATACTTCACAGTTGCGAAAGTTGGAGTATGACCCTAGCAAATAAACATAAATTACGAGTGGTTGAAAATAAGGTCTTGAGAAAGATATACGGGCCGAAACTGGACGAGATCACTGGAGAATTGAGGAAATTGTATAATGAAGAACTTCATGTACTTTGCGACTCACCCGATGCCGTAAGAATAATGAAATCGTGACGAGGAAGATGGGCAGGTCATGTAGCTTGAATGGAGGAGAAACGAAAATTATATTGAATTTCGTGGTTGGAAAGCCGGAGAGAAAAAGACTGTTGAGAAGACCGAGACGACGTTGGAAGGATAATATTAGAAGGGATCTTCGACAAGTAGGTGTTTGTGATGAAAACTGGCTTGATCTTGCTCGGGATAGTATTCTACGGAGAACGTTTATTACTGCGGCAATGAACTTACGAGTTCCATAAACCATAGAGTAAGTAAGTATATTCAAAGAACTATTATTTGTTATCAATGAGAGAGGATTTTATTGCCCGTTTGGATGGCGTATTTACGTATGTTATCTTAGCTCATATGAAAGGTGTGTTCATGCTACTATCTGCCTGTCTTTAGTTCATTGTGTATTTATTTCTAAGATCGTTTCGTTAGCCTTCCTGTTAACTTCGTCAGGTTTCTTTTAAAATGTTAATTTACAATTCTTACAAGAAAACCGTTATAACATTGTTGTAATGAAGTCAAACGATACATAAAAATAAAAAAAATAATAAACTTTTAAAGTATGCTTATCTTAAACAATTCTTACTAAAAAGCAGATAATAATTTTGTTTATGAATGACTAAAGGAAAAGCATGGGGCGCGCTCTCATATACAGTCACTTTATAAATTCTTCAATTAGCGCGCCCCATGCTTTTCTTTTTAGTCATGCATAATCAACATTATTTTTTTACTTTTTAGTACGAATTGTTTAAGAAAAGTATGTTTTTCTTTTAATATGTTTCTTCTCGAGCTATTTCGGTGTTCGAATACTTTTTCCTTACTCTATATATTGTAAGCTATGTTTTGTCACCAGAATTCTGAAGCATTCTGCAACCAGTCAAATGTAATATCTTTGCGGGCTAGTATTTATTTTAGGATAAGGAAGTTCTTGCTAAAAAATATGCTTTTAAAATATGTAAAGACTATATAGAAATATATGAAAGTAACAACGGCAATTGTATTTTCACTCGATTTACGTCGCTGTGCAAAATTTCATTATTGTATGATGTCAGAAAATAAGTTAAATTAAAGTTGCAAAATTTGAGTACAAGGAACCATTGTGAATTAAAGAAAAGTATGTAAAAATATTTTCGAGTTGGAACTTAAATAGGGTTGAGAACGAAAGAGCACAAAAAGCTAAAGCGAAACATAATAAAAGCATCATACATTAGAGTTACATTGTGAAGGAAATATATGTAGACAAAAAGAAGGGAAAGAAATATTTGCCAACATGAATATTCGAACAGCGGATCCCTCACATGGAGCTCCAAAAGTCGACCTCTTGTCTCACCAGTGCTGTACAAAAGCAAGTTTTCAGTACGCTTCTAACTCACCATGTCTGAGATCCCAAGTAAGTAAGCTTTTAACTCCTTTTCTGTGGCATCACATCACCTACAAAAGTTAGTTTTTGGAGATTTCTTTATATTCTGTCGATATAGAAAGTTTGGTTCCGTTTAGAATTTATGTCGTCTAAAATGATTGCGTATAGGAAATATCATAAGAATTACAAATGAATGTATCATGGAATATCGCTACGTTTGAGGCATTATTGATCTGGTTCTAGAAAGGTGCCATGACCTACATTTTGCAAGCGAGGTTAACGCCCCTTTCTTGGTGAGTCTCACCCAGGTTTGCCGTGTGTTATAAATGGAAATAAACGATTTTTTAATCATCTTACAAGATTTTTACACTTGTTTCTGTGTGTGCATACGAAAGAAACATACAGCTTTATATTTTGTATACAATTTCTAAAATTCACCAAAAATATAGAGAAAGCATATGTAAATAAAATGAAAAAGAAAAATATTTTTCTATTAAACTGGTCTTATAAACGTCATGAAAGTCTGAAGCTGGAAATGACCGTGCTTGAAAATATGACAGTAAACACATTGTACATAGAGAAACAATTAGATTACTATTTTTTTTTACTTATAGTAGACCTATTCGAGATATTTGAATTAATTAATTTTCTAAACAATTATAACCTTATAATTAATGCATTTTTCGAAATAATTGGCAATATCCGAGAATATGGAGATAGAACTTCCAGAATACTACACAGTTCAATTGAAAACATTAGTAAACAAAATTGTATCCGAAGCACTTTCCTACAAAGTTCCTTGCATCTTTGACGGTACCTTTTCTCTAGACATTATTAGAATTTATACTATAGTGGCTTAAGGTATGCTAATTTAGAGCGTTGACGGAAATAAAGTGACTTGATGAAATTCCCATGTACTTGCTTACGTAACGTGAACAATTTAATAACGCCAAGCTTTTATAAGTAAAGCTCAGATTATAGGCACTAAAGAAAAGGAAAAATATACATGCAACTATGCACTAAAAATCACAAGGATATGAACTAAAATATGCAATGAAGAAGAACGAGTGAACATGCAATAACAATTCCGCCTGTAAATGATCAAGTTTATTGCAAGTAAAATGTGAATGAATTACAGTGGCATAAAATATTGATGTATGTAAAGGTTTAACCTAGAACTCTACGTCTATTTATATAAAACAACAATTGGACTCAATTTGACATACAATACAAGAAATTAGTATTCTGTATAGGAAAACTAACACACTGCACTATACCTCTATTTTCGATGAAATAACATTTGGACTCCAAATTAGAGTTACTGACCTTCAGAATTACAATACACAAGTATGTATTTTTCAAGATTTTCTGGCATTTTTTTCGCCTATCGCTTAACACATTTTAGTACACGGAAAACGATCTTTACGTCTCATAACTTGTTAGAGGGCAATATTTCAACGAAGAAATGTCACTTGCTGAGAAATCTGGAAAGTCTTGATACCCTTTCCCTAGAAGCACCTGACTAACATCTGATACTAATTTTAATACTAGATTTTTTGTAACACTTGATTTTACCTTTTGAATAAATGCTGTTCCAACTAAATTAGAGGTAACATTTCTCTCATTCTCCCATTAGTTCCAACCCTGGCGTTGGGGTAGGGTAACCACCCGTCCCGATTTTCGCGGGACAGTCCCGCAAACACACTGGAAGTTCCGCATCTCGAAAATCAGTCGAGTTATCCTGAAGAATGTTTTGAATTCTACGTTTCTCCTCCGCGAGAAAGAAATATTACAGGCTGCAAAATCAAACAAAATATACTCATTTAAGTTGCAAAACTAAAGGATGATGACCCCCCCCCCACACACACACATAAGAAAACAGCATGAAATTTGCAATAATTAATGTCGATTTCCGGCCATTTTTTATTGTATCGTTACGATTTATAAAGTTTTCCTGTGTACACATGCAAATAAGCTTTTCTTAATAGTGTTTTTTTTAGTTGTTTTTTTTTTATTTTTATAAAAAAAATCGAATTTTCAACATATAATATGAAGTTCCATCGCAATTAATATCCCGCAATTCATGATGGGGTGTCCCACAATTTCAACGTGAAAAGATGGTCACCCTACGTTAGGGTGAAGTTAAAAATTGTGGGAAGAAAGGTTTGACTTAAAAAGTAGAAAATGTACAATCGTTAATTGAATTATGCATTTATATGCATCAATGTTAAATATATTCACTAACCTCCAAAATATGCTCTATATGCACTATAAAAGCTGCATCATTTCACCCCAAAACATCTAGAACGCATATTTTTAACACAGCATATCGATATACTCTCAAGAAAAAAATGCAAAGATGCTAAAATCCTAACTCTATTTATAACTGCATTCAAGTTATTTTCACGGGTGGTATGTTATTTTATATAAAAGGAAGAACAACCTAAGAAGTCCAGAAATTATCATCATATCATCAATTTAATACTACCAAAAAGAAGTTAGCTTAATTTCAAAGTTTCTATAATCCCTGCTTTGCTACTATTATATAAAATTACATCTTTTCCGTGTAGGTAACAGTGATCCAATTCGAAGCTCTTGAAAAATTCTGAATTCCCTTAATCAGAAAACATAGATTTAAATGCATAAAATAGATAAAAGTAATGCGGCTAATTATGCTAAAACAAGTGCAGGAAGTGAATAGTAATTTTAAATGTGTTGTTCATGATATGATGGTGTCATGTCTTGCTACAAAGTAGTTAAACTGTCGTACCTAATAGAAGAAATTGAAATAAATCAATTAATTGATAAATTATAAAGAGAGTTTACAGTTAGATGGGAACACCCCTTTAATTTTAAAATGACGTTTACTTTCTTATAACTAAGTACTGACTAATTTTTGTTTATTTAGTTTGTTTCTTGAAATAACTGGATGTAACAAAATACCTTATCCTCATCGTTTCTTACTATAGGGCTACGTCAATACGCATTTTTATAAGACATTGCTGTAACATACCAAACAAAAAAATCATGGCTCCATAGAAATAGAAAACTATATAGAGGTTCCAGACGTATAAATCCATATGTGTTTCTTTATTCCAAGCATAATCCAATTTTACACCTACCTCAAATCAGTCACTTTCATATTCTCTCTCTCTCTCTCTCTCTCTCTCTCTCTCTCTCTCTCTCACACACACACACACACACACACACACACACACACACATTTCATTCACGTGTCTCAGAGTTTTTTGACATCTTATCGACGTTTAAAACATATTTCGCTCATCAGGCATGAAGAACACTTTTTTCTTATTGCAACTCCGTGACTGGAGAATAAGATCTAAATAGGAAGATAAGGATAGCACCAGTTTAATGCTCACAATTTCAATAGACTTCCTTCCGAAGCAACAGTGTTTTATTAGTTCAACAGTTACAGTAAGGCAAGAAGATTGAATAGGTAAAGAATTGAATATCTTTTCAAAAGTCAATAAATGCATGAACAATGTTTTTATTGAATGACTTTTTTTTATTTAATGTGTCTTTAACCTAGCATTCCTTAAAATATGGTCAAATTATTTCATTGGTTTACTAATTTCATTACGTAAGTTTGACTTCAGGATTTCCTAGGTTCCTGGTTCCATTAGGTAAATGAAAGCGTCTTCCGTAGACATGATTATTGCGCTTTTCCATTGTTGAGGTAATTCTATGAGATTTTATTCTGTACCTTCGAAATAATTTTGAATGAGTTTTGACTAGGAAATATTACGAAACAATCAATATACATAAAATAAAATGAAAGCCAATAAATTTCACTAAAAATAAAAATAGATGATTAATTAAAACGTTCGTCAACATTTTCACATTATTAGTGTTATTCCTCCTCATACACATTAACTTGCCCCTCCAGTTACAGACACTTTGAACCAGTTTCTGTAAACTTTTTAATACTTAGAAACCAATAAAGTAAAAGTAAAAGCTTTCGAGGTCCAGGAAGGTGCCAGTAGTTCAAGATTTAATTTACGTTCAAAGAATGTCAGCATATTTTGATATTTTAGTTGTTTTGGAAAGGAAATGCAAACTTTAACCTAAATTTTTGAACTCTTGAAATCTACAAAATTAGTACTAAATAATTAAATGTATTAATTTCCAAAGAACCGGTAGCATAGTTTTGCAGACCGGTGCTTGAAACAAATTACAATATATTTCTGTAGTAATCTAACGATATTCTCTTGTATCTGATTCATTATTTCTTGTCCATTTTCCGTCACAAACCGCGCTTAATTTATTGATTTCTGGATTGTTTGCATTGATGGACTGAAAAGACCCCGCACAGATCTTATGAAAAATGGCTCCCGGTCAAATTGCTTGAAATTTTAATATGTTGCTAACAGCCCGAGTTCTGTGGTAGAGCAAAGTTAGTTGAGGCGTTTAACATTTAGACTTTCAGTCTGTTCTGGAGGTCGTAGCTCATTAGGTTAATTACACTATGTAACACGTAATTTGTCCTTGGGTTCTAATGGTAATTTCCTAATGAGACATGTCGAGTAGAGTACAGAAATAACAATTTTTCATGCGAGACTTTGGTTTTGTGTCCGTAATCTCGGGAAAAAGGTACATCTGAACGTACAATTGACACTTTCACATAAGTGATTTTCGACATTCGCCGGAGTCCTTGGGGGAAATATCCCGGTGAAAGCTGGACACACTGCAGAGATTGTTTGATGTGGACATGCATGTGTGTTGCATCGGAGAGTGAATTAACTGCTAAAATCAAGTGTTTAACAAGTAAGTACGAACTTAAAGTGTACCTACATTTCCTGTAATGCGATACATACACCTGTATTGTATTACGTTAATGGGGTATCTTAAGGAAATAAATATATTATGAATTTAGTTAAAATGGTGTAACTATTGTTGAATGTTGATACGTCGCAAGACGAAACTGTGGTTGTTTTCAAATTCCGTTAGTGTTGCCAGCTCTAGTATTATTTTCCTTTATGCGAATAAATATTGCAGTTGACACACAACCACAATTAAAGTGGATGCATTAATTAAAATACCAAGATATATGTCAGGTACAAGATGTCTGTTCTAGTTTAGATGGGAAATCTTGAAGTCGGTATTAATCTTATATGATGTCTTGAAACATGTACAATTTTTGTCATCAATTTTTCTTTGCAAGCATTACAGCGAGTTATTATAATGTTTCCTTATGTTGTTTCAAAATGGCATCAATAGCTGGCAAGCACCATCCAGACCAGTTCTGCTACATTTGTGGAGTAGAAAGAAGAAGAAAACAAGTACACATTACAACAGAATCCAAAGTTATGTGAGGTAAACGAGGCATATTTTGAAATTGCTGTTGGGGATTTTGACAAGAATTGGGCACCACATGTATCCTACGAGCTATGCAACAGAACTCTAAGCATTTTATTTTACTTCAGCTGTCAGATGTTTACTCGTCACTGTAAAGTGCCTGCTATTGCCCAATGGGTCATGATATGTCTTTATACGAGTCGCTATGTTAAGACCTAACGTTGCACTGAAGGAGTTAGTTGCGTTACAATAACTTGTCCATGAAATGTCTCATTTGTGCAAAGTTCTATTTGCATGAATTGTACAATACTGAAAGTGAAACGCATTTTTTATTTCTTCCCCTCAGAAGTTACAGTTTCATCTTCTCATTTTATTCGAGCTCACAAGACTCAAAGAGTAATTGTCTTGTCTTTCAGGTTGATACAGAAAAGTGAGTAGGCATATGAGGTTCGCCATCCCTCGTTATATGGAGGGAACCTACAGATCACAGCATCAACTGTTTCTTCTGTCTCGTCGATCCTTCTAAACGTCAGAAGGGGAGGAATGCTACCTCTGTAACATATCCAGACATTCGTTCATCAATAGTACCAGTCCCTCACGGTTCCCAGTACCTTCACCTCCAGTACAAGTTTTATCGTCCAGCGGTGATACGAGTAACAGCGAGTGCGAGATTTCGGTAGTTAGGGAACGTCAACCTTACTTTCCCAAGCAAGAAGATCTTAGGTTCATCAAATCAAACGGTGATCTCCTAACACCTAGGTTGAAACAGTGGGACTTACTAGATACCTCCGTGTATGTAACACAACAGAGGAAACGCCATGAAGTATTTTCAAGCTTCTTTACCATGCAGGACGGTTTATGCTTCTGTAACCATGTCTGTGGTATTTTTGACGCAATTGGAATTCCCTTAACAGCAATCCGTGGAGACTATTTATCGATAGTTTCAGTAAAAGCTTGAAGGCAGTTTTGTTGCACAATGAGAAAAAGTATCCATCGCTTCCACTCGCCCATTCCATGCAGATGAAGGAAGACTACAATAACATAAAAACGTTGCTACGTGTCCTGCAGTATGATGTCCATGGTTGGGAGGTTATTGGTGATTTCAAGATTATAGGTTTGTTGATGGGTCTTCAAGTAGGGTATACCAAGTTTCCCTGTTTCCTTTGCCTCTGGAATAGCAGGGACCGTGCTGCCCACTACGTCACAAAATTCTGGCCACAGCGTGCCGGGTATTCCCTTGGTTCCCATAATGTGAATTGTGACCCACTGGTGGATTCCTCCGAAGTTCTTCTGCCACCACTTCACTTAAAATTAGGAATCTTCAAGCAGTCTGTCAAGAAACTTGATCCGGAGTCGAATTTTCATTTCTGTAGCAGATGTTCCCAAAACTATCGGCAGCCAAAGTGAAGGCCAGAGTGTTTACAGGTCCATATGCGAGGAAAATGGTTTTGCCAGATGAATTGACCTTCTTACTGACACGACAGAGAAAGCAGCTTGGGTGTCATGTGTCGCAGTGATACAAGGTTTTCCTGGGAAATCACAGAGCTCCGAATGGTCTCGAGCAGCTAGTGCAGACTTTAATTGACACCTAATGCAAAATCTATTGCGGCATGTCCCTCAAGTTGCACATGCTGCATTTTCATTTTCATTTTTTAAAAGATGACTTGGGGGCCTCTTGGTAGCAACAGGAAGAGAAATTTCATCAAGACATTTCCCATTTTGAACGACGTTATCAGGGACAATACAATGAAAGTATGATGGGAGACTACATCTGGGGGTTGATCAGGGACAGTGGCATACTCGTGGTGCGTAAAAGTAGAAAAATTGCTTATTTTCCAACATCTTCCCAACATTAACGCTTCTACAGACCAAAGGGTATGTCTGTAACCATTCACATGTGTTTTTATACTTATTACTATCTATGATCTTGTTATTACATATTGTTAAGCTACATTAATGTAATGCATATCCTGTATATACAAGCTACGGCTAATTTTACATCAAATTTTCAAAATATCTCCTATAAAACCGAAGTCTAGGAAAAATGGTTTGGCTTTTGTGTAATGTCTCGTCAGTGTAAAATAGTGAATTCATATTAAAACCCAAGGACAAGAAAACATTTAAAATCTGTTACATAGTGTTATCTCCACAATTTCAGAATTAAACTTAAAGTACAATTGTAATTTGAAAGGAGACAGATAAATAGATTTTCGGAGATGATGGCTCACCCCTACGACAAGAAGAACATGGATCATTGCTCTAACGCAGTATTTCCCAACCTGGGAGCCGCGACAAACATGTGAGGGGACCACAGTAATTTCACCTCTAAGGAGAATTCACTTCCCAATACTTAGTTTTGTAAAAAAAAATGAAAACACTATATTGTTTACCAAGAAAGCCAAGTTAAGATTTAACTCAAAAAAACTAAGTCAATGCAATAAACGAAGTGAATGAAGTACAACATTTAATGTCTGATTTGATCATCTATCCTGAAGTTCGATTTTCAATAGACACTTGAACTAAAAATATGGAACAGCTAACTTCAGACTTATGTGTCAGCCTGTACGAGAAAATGGATCGGTGGCTTAAATCGGTCCTAACAAAACATGCGTTACCAACATGACATGAAGCAAGGCTGAAGAACATGACAGTAAGGCTATGTGTTCATGTAACAAAAATGAAAATGTAGTGCGCAAGAAAGTGCGTAAATATTTACCGATATATGTAAAGTTGGGATATTCAGTTATTGAACGAGATGGTGATCAGAAATCACAGTGTGTTTATTTTGCGGTGAGGTGCTATCGAATGAGGCCATGAAACCTTCGAAATTACGAGGACGTCTTGAAACAAAGCACAGTACATCAGTGAACAAATCTATTGATTACTTAAAAAGTAAACTAGCAGAACCTAGTTACAAAAAGTAGTTAGAGACATTGTGTCAGGCTCAAATAATAAAAAGGTTGTTTTAGCTTCATACGAAGTATCTGTATTGATCGCAGAGACAGTCTCATACAATTGGTAAAGACTTATTTTTTCCGGCAAGAAAGGTAATGACTATTTGTTTGCCGAAATTCATTCGAAAGAACTTTCATTAGTATCGCTCTCGAACAACACTGTGAAGCGGTGAATCGACGAAATAGCTGGAAACGTAAAGGACACATTAATACAAAGTTTGGGTTCCAGTAGTGATTATTTTTCAATACAATTGTGTGAAAGCACTAACATTTCGGGAAATGCAAATTTGGTAGCCTTTGCTCGATATGAACACAACAGCAAGATTCATAAAGATTTGTTGTTTTGTGAAACAGTGCTGTTACATACATTTACAGAGGCCTTGTATAAAGTTCTTAATACTTTTATCCTTTAAAATAAACTAGAATGGGCTTCATGTGTTGGGATTAGTACAGATAGTGCTAGGGCAATGGCAGGTAAACAAAAGGGACTTTTTGCTTGTATCTAGACTGTCCACTGCAGCTACCATCGTGAAGCATTGATTGTACATGGAATATCATTCAAGATGAAAGACGTTTTCGATGAATCCGTTAAAATTGTCAACTCTTTAACTAAAGAATTTTTACTGCATTGTGCAACGAAATGGGAAGTAATCACGAATATTTATCTTACACTCTGAGGTACATTGATTAGCTCGAGGAAGAGTTCTGACTCTCTTATTCGAGGTGAGTGTTAAGGTGAGACTTTTTCTGATTGATTTGAAATTAGAACAAAAACTAAAGTACTGCTTAAGTGGCTTTACTTGGCTTTTGACACTTGCTTATTTGTCAGATATTTTATCGTTTCAGAACCCATTATATTCAAGTCTGCAAGGTTTCAGTATCACTGCATTTAAGTGCAAGACAAAATTGAGGCACAATTAAAAACTAATGGTTTGGGCTGACGGAATCGACAATGAGGAATATGATTCCTTTCCCACGCTGAACGACTTGCTGCCGACAAGTGGAACAGAACTCCCAAATCAAGATTGTGAGTGCATGTAAATGCATTTGCTGTCTTTGGGTTCCCAGTTGGAAGCTTACTTTTCGGTTTCTAACGAGCAAAACAATTGGATGAAGAACCCGTTTCTAAACAATGAAATGAGCTGTTACTAAATAAAGAAGAGCAGTTTATTGCGTTATGCTGCGATTCCTCGTTGAAGATGATGTTTCTCAGTTTCTGTTTGCTCGACGTTTGGTTACATGCTCGGTCTTTGTATCCTGAGGTTTCCAGAAAGTCACATCAGATGCCTTTTGCGACTACTTATTTGTGCGAATCAACACTTTCTGTACTGTTTGTATGAAAAAGAAGTACAGAAACTTGAAATAGAACCAGATCTGCCAATTAAAAATCTGTACTTTAGGGCCAGATAAGAAAAAAGTTTACGGTCACAAAACAACGCCAGCCATCACATTGAGAAAGTCTAAGTAAACAAAATCGTTAGGTTTTATTATTAGTACTATAAATTCGCGACTTTCAATATTCTTAGCAAACTGTATCCAATTGTACTATTGTGTACTGAAATTGTACGTCCTTTTTAAGCTATATACAACGTAAAAAGATATATTGATACTGTATGTATAATGTTTTCCTTGGTTGCTGGAACAGGGGTCCGCAAAGAAACTAGTAAGAAATCAAGGGGTCTGCAGCATGTAAAAGGTTGGGAAACACTGCCTAACGTTTATACATAGTAGACATGAAAACAAATATCAGAATTGAAATAACAAATAGCTCCAATACCAAATTAAACCAACTTAAGCTCATGCACCATAATTGTCCTTTAGAAAAAGCAACTTACCTTCAATATTCAAGCTGGTTTCAAGTATGTGGTGTTAAGTTTATCAGATCGCACTTTCACACGAAGAACTTTGAGAATATCACTGAGTCTATTACTTCGAAAGTTTGGTAGAGTCCAATCGTGTTTGGACAAAATCATTTAAAGTTCAGAATTACAACTAAGTCCAAACTGTTGCTGCTTTGGGGATGATTGGCGTTGACTTCTTCAGAAAACTGGAATAACAGCGTAACCAAACTGATAAAGATGGCGGATCTTAGCCTGAACAATAACTGGGTTAAGACTGCGGTAAGAGTGAGAATGAAAGGAAAAATATAATGGATTTTTGTACCAATTTTTGTTGCTAGTCAAGGAGCTGTTGTAATTTGGATTTGGGAAAATCTTGAGGTTTCCAAAGCGAGATGATTACTTTTATGTTAAAACACTTGTCCTAGTAGACGCAGGTGTCGATATTGACATCAGTAATAATTTTAAGATTGGCACGTGTTTCTCACTGTCAAGTCAAAAGATGTAATGATTCTTTGTGGAACGTGTCTTATTGAATATTGAAGCTGTCTGTTGTTTAACCATTAATATTCAGTTCGGATGGGAGCCAAGGTCAGATCGTAGTTGTTATTCCATGCATGTGTTCTTACATAAAATTAAAAACTGTCTTTGGAATGACAATCTTTCTCATGACATTCAGTTACAATATTTATCTTTGTGTTTGGTATTTGATGGAGCATTAAAAGTACAAGAATAATTATGTTCCTACGTTATAAATAAATGATCCAAATTTTCCACTGTCGAAACATTGGTCTGGAAACATTTAATTTATTCAGTGTTCTACTAACTAAAATACAATAATTTAATATCTAAAATTGAAAGTAAATGAAACTATTAAAATAATTAGGTCGTTTATACGACATTCCCACCAGTTTAAAATTAAGGAGCTCTAGGTGTATATGAAGTATACAAGAACGACACAAGTAATAAAACATATGTAGTAAACTGGGGCCATACTGTAAAAAGTTACATAAAACAAAATATTTTTGACATTGAAAGAACATAAAATTGTAACAGACATATAAATCAATAATGCGCACTTAAATCATATGTAAAGTTCTTGATTCTGCCTTTTTGTATTATTCAATATTATATAGTTCATTTGAAATGTTCACAAGTATATCATTAAATATTAGTGAAATGATTAAAATATAATTGTTATGATATGTCCATTAGTATAATATAAATGATTCGAGAAAAATATTCGTATACTGTAAATAAGTATTGAATGTCTTCACAATTACAATCACAATTTCAGTAAATCACAATCAGAAAAGTAAATTACAATTTCAACCATTTTAATGTTTTTATTGTTGTTATGTTCAACAAGGCGATGAACTGTTCGCAAAATCAATGTAGGTCCTTGAGTAAAATATTTGCGGTAGTTCGGAGTAAAACTGGCATTGAAGGCATGTCATTCTTAACTGGAAGGGCATTCAATTTATTCTCGTTGCTGGCGACTACAAGTTCGTTCATTTGTATACTGGGGATACACTTCTGTGCACTGAAGTAGTGAATAATTCTTTGTATGTAGGTCGTCCATTTGTTTCGAAGAATAAATAAATCATTGTAATAAGCAACGGGCATTTAAGCGAAAGAGTGGTCAGTAACGATTACAAAGGATGTAATATTGTTTGTCACTTTGCACTTGGTTAAGAAACTGCACTGGGGACAATTTTCCTTAAACAATTAGTTGGTTGAAATATGGCCTGAAATAAAGTATTCGTGTACAGAGCGTTCCAAAGATGTTGAAATCCAGTGAAAAGTAGTTTCTCGGTGAACATTCTTCTGGGTTAATGCTGGGCATTAAATTCACAGTAGAGAGGAAGTTTCGGATGCACAATAGAACTTAGGGGTAATAACTATCGCTGTTAACGCTTTTATGGTAGTAAATGCACTAGTTTCACTGCTGATTAAAGCCACTGCTGAATGAAGTTGTTATGGAGAGACTATTGTCTGCAAAATTGGCAGCTGGAAGCTGAAGTTATTTCGGTAGCAGGAGCTATAGGCTGTAAGCTGGAACAGTATTTATGGCTGTAGGCTGGTAACTGGAGGCTATAGTTCTTGTGGGAGTTGTGGTAGTTGTATCAGGGGCATCAGGTTGAGAAATTCTTTCCTCGTTGACATCATCAGGAGAACTGTTCACTAGGTTCTTAAGTGGGTTGTTAAGCGGTTGAAATGTGTTTTATGTGTAATATGGGGTGGGTAAATTAATTCTAAAATTATGATTATAGTGCACAAAATATTGAATAAAGTGAATGAATAAAGCATAATAAATTCTTAAACAAAGGGTATAGTATATGTTACAGAGCTGCTTATCTCTAAAAGCACCGTTTGTGTACTAGCTTCTATTTGAATTGGTGCTTAAATAATCGGTATTTCATTTATGTAAGTTTTTTGTCTGTGTAATGTGTACTATCTTTCAAGAAAGTAAATCCCACTTGTTGGAGGCGCTGGAATAGAATTTTCCAACTATGAAAAATTTTGCAATGCACATGCACACGTGTAGTGCACATTTAAACTTTCAACCACTTGTACTCAGATTCTTTGATAGATGTGTTTTGTTTGTATATTCCAGAATACTTCTCATACATAGCAGACATAGCAATAAAAGATAGAATTGAGAAAAGACAATCCTATTCGATAATAACAAAACAGAAACATACTCAGTACGTAAAAATTCACGGGTAAGTAAAATGAGAAAAACATTTTCACCAAGTTTATCATAGTGCAGTGGTTACCGAGTTAGCTTTCTACGCAAAAATTTATGAGTTCAAATCCCCAATCTTCTCTTTACTTTTTTTTAAGCGAACACATTTAGAAAACAGCATTTGCTCTTCGGCCATAAATAACCATTCTATTTGTAATTGTAGTGAAATATATTTTTAGTTTATAAATTAACAGCATTAAACTCGATAATGTTATTCATAATGTTTCGAAGTCTTTAGGAAAATTCAAATTGCTCTTAGTGACTTCTAAGTCAATCATGTATTATTTTTTAAATTTATGAAACATCAATTTAAGGCAGCAGAAAAAAACAACGATAATACACAGGTTATCCCAGTCTAACCCGTAAGTTGAATAAAATGCAAACGCATTTTACAACGAGGAGAAGAAGCACACAACTCGTTCTTTCCCTCGCGTCTCCCAAATCAATTTTGACAACTTCTTACTAAATGGCTCTGTCTTTAGCATAGATTTTCACTCGTCCGAACTACAAAAGCAATCTAGGTTCGAATTTTTGAATGGAGAGTAGCTTCGAATTATCATTTTTGTATTTCTTTACTGTGTCATTCCTTTTCGCTTTATAATGTTGAATGGTTTTGCATTTTCATTTCATTTTGTGTATTTTATTTTCGTTTCCTGTTGCTAGAGGTAAAAATCAGCAATTTGCTTGCCTGCAAATTGACATTATATGAAACAGGAAACTCTCACGTGTCCAACATATTTCTCAAGTTTTCAACAAATCTTGCGTATTAAGCCCATGAATCAGTTGCGGGACTACCGTTAAGAGCAGGTTTATTGGGCGTAAACTACGGAATTGCTTAACTAAGCAGATACTCTTAAACACAACGTGCACATCATTTATAATAGAACATATTTTATTAGAGACAGACGACGCTAAAGCAAGGTAGTAAGAAATATTTATTTCGGCAATGCGAACATGAAGCAAAGATATCATGTAATGAAAAATTAACAGGAAATATTTGTAGGATGATTTATTTCTCAATTTTGATATATTTATTCTTAATTTCGAAAGAAATTGTTTAAAAGAAAATACAAGTTTATAGTTTCTGGTCCCCTAAAGCGCTTTACATAAAAACGTGGGTTATAGAATCCAAATTCTATTTAAGGACGGGCCTGGAGCAACGACGGTTTTCCGTCGTTGCTTTAAGTATTTAACATCGAGAGTTAATTTAGTAGAGCAACGACGGGACGGAACGGCACAAAACTTTGCGTAAACGGAATTTTTGAGTAAACAGTGTTTTTGCGTATGCTTACCGCTAACAGGGGGCTGCGCTCCCCCGAAGCTAACGCCGCCCAGCTCCCTTCGAACGCACCCTCCCCCCTGCACACCTCGCTATCACTCGGTGTACATCCTGCCCTGGTGGGTTTATATACATCCTAGTTTTTATTGGCCTCTTTTAAAATTGTAGATCACAACTTTTATTAAATTTCCTTTTGTGTATTTACATAAAAAACGAAAAAATAATAATTGAATTTCCTTTAAAAAAAATGCAGAAAGTCGGCGCCAGGGTTTGAACCCGGAACTTTTTTATTACCTTCTTGACGCCTTGTCCACAAGACCAAACTGTAGCTGCCGGGCTGAGTTTACCCGGTGTTTACCCGCTTCTCGCTGTTACTTGTAGTTCAAGCTACGCGAGAGTGGAGATTTCCGTCGTTGCTCTAGTAAATTAACCCTTGATGTTAAAAACTTAAAGCAACGACGGAAAATCGTCGTTACTCTAGACACAACCTTTATTTTAGTCCTTCAGGCAATTTTGCAATTTTGGCTCAAGCTACATGTAATATATAAGAGCATTACAAATACAGCGCTTGCCTGAGAAATTTGACCAGAATTCTTATTAGGCCTTAGCATACAAATGTTAGCTTTTCAAATACGAACTTAAATTAGAAAAAAAAATGAAACAATATTGCAAGCGTTAGAACTAAAAAAATTAGTAACAGTAATGTTTGCATTTTAGCTTCCTAATAACAACCAAGAAAATGAGTTAGAAACTTAGTTAAATTTCAGCAAGAAATCTTTTATATAATTTGAGCGATGGGAATCAAATTACACGTAAACGAACAGACAAAACTCTTTATGCACTATTCATTTACCCTTTGTATTTGATCCATGTATATAGAAGTCACATTCTTGAATGACATAGTTATAAATGAATTCATGAAAGTCGAGTATTTTTAATATTGCGTACTAACCACACAGTTGTTTGGAGTCAGCGATTCCGCCATAATTTCCATTTTGGGTGGGGGTGTAAAGTAAAAATTAAGAGAGTGTAAGTGGAGTTTTGCACGGTATCTACTGATTTTTGACCCAGAATTTTGGAGGTGACACTTCCACGGCAAGGGAAGTCTGGCGGAATCAGTGTTCGGAGTCCACGTTAACCTGTAGGTCCCGTCCTTGGGACGTTCTCTGTATCCGATGAAAGACAATGACAACCGCCATCCTTTTACCCTGCCCAGGAACTTTCGGGTCAGCACACACATAATTAAAATTATTCTAAATTCGCTTTTGATGCCTCTTGCTTTACTCGCAGATTATATATATATAATTCACAGCCATATTCAATTCACTACTGGATGAGGCCTCTCCCGTAGCAAAGAGTTTATCTGCTGCTCCCGCGGTGACCAGACGTGTTGAGAGAAGGAAAACCGAAGCTCTCAACTGTGATCGTCACTGTTTTTTATTCAGGGCACTCCCCAGTTCCATCACGATGCTGGATTGTCACCGTTCAAGACCCTCTTGCTTTGAAAAAAAATCCCTTGGCAAAGCCTTGAATCGAACCCGGAATCCCACGGTCAGCAGTCGGAGTGTGTGTATGTGAGAATGGAAAAATAAGCGTGAGAATGAATTTTAAAGTATAATTTCTTTTTAAAACTGCAGTCCAGTGATCGATTTATGCAACTTATAGAGAGGGAAAAGGATATTTCAAACACATTAGAATACCGTATTTGGCGCCTTTGGCTAGGGGAAAATTTCGAAACGCAGAGCTAAGGATGATATTTCAAGAGAGGGGGAAATCCTAACCATTCGCTCTACAAATCGAACACTAAACTACACTAAAAGGACAGGATAATTTTATAACACCTGAGGTCTAGGTTGCTCTGATAAAAGAAAAATTTGGGTAAACTTTGTTTTTATTTGTACCAGTCTAGTAACGTCGGACTGCGACCCGTCACGATTCGCCTTTAGCTATTAAAATCCACACCCATGCCGGGACTCGAACCCGGGACCTTCGAGCCGATGGCCTACCACCGCAGATCGCTCGGCCACCCGACCGTCTCTAGGTAGCTTTGAATTCAGCTATAATCAAAGACGTGACTCTAAAGACATTTCGTATTCGCCTGTAACATGCTACTAACGATATTTATACAAAGTGAGTCATGAATTTATGATTACGCCTGTAGAATTTTACACCATATCACAGCCATTTTACATTTTACAAATCGACTTAAGATTGCCTACATCTTTGATAACTGAATAATTTTCTGGAAGTCTTGTATGGTCTTGAAAAGCAAGTTTACTTGATTCTTTAAATTTATTTTATTTTAAGTATTGGGCGCATCTTAGTTTTTTTTTTTATGAAAATGTGTCGGGTTATGGTCAGTTTGGTTTTCAGAATTCACTTTTTAAAAATCCTTAACAAATTTAAGCGCTGTTTAGAGACTAGATAAGGATCCTAACGATATTTCATATAAAGACGTTTTGGACTATAGCGCTGGATAAAGACGTTGGATAATGTAATTCAAGATTTGTTTTTCATAGTCGAACTCAGGGACCTTTGAAATTTTAAAATAGGAAATGTCATGAAATCAAATATTTAAAAATTTTCAGTTCACAATCATACTCAGCGACCATAGGAGCCCTGAAATACGAAATTTAAAGAAAATTAAATAGGATTTTAAAGTTAAAATGCATCGTGTTCCTCTCGTCTTAATTTCGGGAATTATTTCTTTTTATTTAAATATCGATTGGAGTTCCTATATATTAAATTGCACTAAAATTGGTCAGGTTTCAAAATAGGCACTGTTTCTTCCAGGCATGTTTTCGAGGCAGCTTTGCCCCCTTGGGTTTCCAACAGCCACCCGAAAGAATTAGTTTCAACACTTGTAATACTCATGCGTATTCTGAAATACGAATATAATAGCACTTTCTATAAATACTGTTTATGTTAGTTTGAGGTTAACTAAAAGAATAAGACACATTCTTAAGCAAAATTGTTGTTCTTTTGTATTTTAGCACATGGGACTCAATATACATTATTTATAATTTTCGTAAGACTTGCTGTAGTCCCCTTCCCCGAGCAAAATCTTCTGAAAGAAACACTGGCCACACTGTTTATAACGTAATTGAAGGCAAAATATTGATCTTTGTAATTCAATCATTTCAACTTCCGAAACGATTCTAGCATATTTTGGAATTACAAGATATGAAATAACACTTCAATCAGATACTTGCAAATTGAAGTTTTGATCTGGCTCCATCTTGCATTTTTGGATAGAAATTTCTTAACTTCACGCTGGAATCAGAGTTTACGGTGATTCATTGAGTACTGGAATCGTAGAGGAAAGGAAAGCGTTCTTTTGCAGCGCGCACAGTTCGAAACTTACTCAAGTCAATCTCCTCTTTTTACTTTTTCTCTACTAATGTGCAAATTCTATGTTTTACTGTATGCTTTCTACATGTAAATGAATGTTAGTGTTATGTTATTCTTCTTTTTTGCTTCATTTATTTAAAAAAATAGCTAATTTATATGTTTAGCAGATTTTGTGTTCTATCTTTACATAAAAACAAACAGTATGAAAAAAATGAATAAATAATCAGTTGCATAACATTTACAGAGATAATAATAATAATTATTATTATAATTATAATAATAATAATACTTATTGTTATTATTCATGAAGTGCAATGCACTTAATTTAAATAAATGAAGCAAAAATGAAGAATACGAATTAAAGAGCAAAAACCTACACAGTAGTGGCATAAAGCATACTGTAACACAACATTTACTAGAGGAAAAGGAAAAAGGAAGATGACAAGGACTCGAACCGAGAACCTTTCGCATCACAAGCGAGCGCTCTTCCATTAATACTCTGCGTCAAGAACAGTAATTGTAGAACAAGGCGTTTCGGAGATATCTTTTTCAGAGGTTTCGAACTTTTGTCCCCACTACTGGAGAAATTATAAGCCATCATCATCATCACCTAAAATTTACACGTTGCACACGACTTTTGAAGCCTTTTCATAGGAACCGGGTCTCACCCAGAAGCAGTGTGCGAATTAAAGTTTTTAGTCAGGAGGATAAAACATAGGCACGGATTTCAACAGGTATATACTGTATATATATATATATATATATATATATATATATATATATATATATATAGATAGATAGATAGATAGATAGATAGATAGATAGATAGATAGATATAGATAGATAAATAGAGAGAGAGAGAGAGAGAGAGAGAAAGAGAGAGGAGGGAAGATATGGAGTCCTATTTTCCAAAATGGGGTTTTCTAAATAAAACCAATCATACTAAATCATTCACATGAAGCTACTTCAAAAACATCACAAAACAAATGACTTCTTAGCTGCTAGTGAATGTTCATAATCCCCTTGTCACTTGCATGAAAATAAGTTAAACTTCTACCAAATAAAAATGTCCCGATTTTCTACTCTATCTTGATCGAAACTTCTTCTGGAGACAAGAAATTTATCCCTGGCAGGGACGAAAAATAATTTGTCAAGGTAGGAATTTTTTGTCAGGGGGGTATCCCGGGCATACCCCTGCTAATTCGCACACTTCCCAGGAGTAGGAATATCATATTCGGGTACCTTACTGCTAAGAAACTTAGCACACGTGGGCCGAAAAGCTCTTTAACAGGAAATCTCTCCTGAAGTTCAAAATATTGCTACATTTATATTAACGATATGACTAAACTGCACAAGTAGCAAATAGAACGCGAAAGCAATTTCCAAATTACAGAAAATCATTTTAAAATAAGATCTTAATAGTATCTTTCAAATAAAATTCCTTTTACAATGTGTTCTATATGTTTTAAAAAATAATTTGAAAATCTCCTGAAATTCTCCACTTAACAACATATTTTACTAAGCATTAGAAAACAACTTTAATACAGAAAAAGGTGATTGTGTTGAAATAATTTTGAAAATAACGTTAACAATTATTTCGTAGTTTTGTTTTTAAAATATGTGTTATTTGATACATTTTCTTAAGTCTTACTTGGTGTTTTGAAAAGAAATAAACGTTTTTTCTAAAATAATTTGATGTGTCTGTTTTTAACTACTTAGAAACAGTTTTCACTATTTATTTGTTACTAAGGTATGATAATTACAACGGTAGATTATATTTCATAAATGAAGTATTTTGTCGGAAAATAATATCATTGCACTGAAACAATACAAAAAGTCCGATTTGTAAATTTTGCAGTAGTGGACTAGTGGGTCGTATAGCTGCCAAAGATGCTTGTTTAAAATTTAAAGTATCTCCTTATTTTTTGCAAAATTCGTGACGTTTATATATTAGAGTAATTTTCGGATTGTAAAGGAAACCTAAACGAGATTAACGCCTTATAACTGTTATAAATCATCTATGATCTTGACAGGAAGGTAGGCATTTTACAAGGTTCAACCTGTGAGCTGGCTGATAACAGTTTATGGAGAGTATTTCTGACAGTGAGACTCACTCGACCATGACGTATACAAGCTGAAGTAACACGACTACCCATGATCCCTTTCAGTTCCATTCAGTGCATCTTTATCTACACGAATTCATTGACAGTTCTCAATAACATACAGTTTGGAAAAAATGATCAAGGAGACAAGTGGTTTCGATCTCGCGACATTAAGCGCGGAAACCCAGCACCTAGACCACTACACTAGATAGTCATTGCTTTTTGCTCTACTTTTCGAATAGATCTAGTATTACTTGCTCACACACACACACACACACAAGTTCGCACTGCTCCTTTTATTATGTATTTCCTTTTTTGATTTTCTTTTTTGCCCGTCCTATTATCACACATCCAAACGTCTTTATCGTATGAGAATTCTTTTGCAATATATCTCATCTTCATTGCTGCCACAGTAACTTGAAATCTTCAGTAAGATCTAAACATGCGATATATTTCGCAGGAGCTTAATTTTTCATACCGAGATTAGTTTCCAATATTCTCACCACGGCATGGGATTTACTTTCTTGAAAGATAGTACATCATGGGAAATAAAATAACCAAATATCATATTAATTATTTGCAACGAAATAGCGGCAAGAATATACGTCAGTTGATTCACGATGTAACTGAAAAAGGAAGGAACAAAGTTGTAGTACTGCAATCGACTTTACAAATGACTTAATTATGTTTTTTTTATAAAAGAATATGATAGATGTCTGCATACACAACAAATAATCTCTGTTATGTTATTTAAAGAAAAATGTAGTTAAAATATCTCGTGTGTTTTTGTATTCTCGTGGCACGTGCCTATAAGATACAGCAAATAGAAACGTGTCTGTTCTCTTGAACAGAGGGTTGGGGGAGAAAAAAGAGAATCAAAGCAATAGTGAGAGACGAAATGCGGCTAGCGCGTATGTGATGTTTCCTCACTCACTCCTCCTTAACGTGGCGCTTCTGCTATAGAGTAGCCTAGCAGACTTGGCCAGTATATAATATAATCGTGTAACTTCTAAAGAATTATTATTTTTTAACACCATTCACTTTGCACTGATAGGTGATAACTATTGTTTGATCACTGACTGTAGTAAAAGCACTTGGCTGTAGTTTTCCTTATATCTCTGTTGTTTTCATTTGATAGTTACTGAATTGGGTTTATCGGGTCTTATGCTCAGCCTTTTGTTTTTGTTCGGGCTTGTGATGGGAGAATTTGATTGGTTCGTCTTTGTTTTGGTGGAAGATATAAATAATATTGTAAACATTGAAAAGTGCATTATTTTTCTGTAAAGATACTGGAATTGCTTACCAGAAAGGGTTTGTAATGTTTTACAGAGCTGATCTGGGATGTATGGTATTGGTAACCGTGGAAAGGTTGACGACTGCAGAGTACGAGATATAAAAATATAAGTGCCCGGAGGATTTAAAAAATATTAAATCATGCTGCAGAGTGTATAGTAAATGAGATGAAGAACATTTCATGTGTGTGTTAATAAAGTTTTTCTAATAGTGTGTGTGTAAGTGCTTCTGTTCCATAAGTGTTCATTTTAGTGTGCTTTTTTTGTTTTTGTTTACTGTCCTTGGAAGATGTGGATTACTGTGCCTCTATTCTTTACTTTGAGTAGATTAGCTTTCATTTCTGAGATACATCAATTTTTATTGTTTTGGAATAGAGAATTGTTGGAGGTTGTAAATGAAGGTATATAGGAAGTGGGGATTTTTAGGTATCTTAACGTTGTTGGTAGGAACTGTGAGGAAAAAAAGGTTAGATCCCTTTTTATGTATTCGTGGGCAGTAGAGAGACACTGTAATTCATAAGTAATAATTACACGTCATGTTATATTTCCTTAAAAATGATTGCAATATATAGCCCAGTTTTTGTTTGGTTTATGTACAAGGGCATTAATAGAAGAGGGGAAAGGAATTTTAAGTCTTGTAATTGCGTTGAGTAAATTTTTTCTGGGGTTTTGGAATTTGGGGCATGGGAATAAAATATGATTGATGTCATTCACATAATTTTCAGTACTACAGTCACAATATTGTGTTGGAGCTAGTTTTATTTTGTGAAGATGAGCTTGAGTAGTGGAATGTCCTGAACGTAATCGATTAAATAATACTATGAGTGGTCGTTCCATGTTGGTTTTCTGAAACCATGGTTTATGATAATTAAATTTTAGAAAAGCTCTGTTTAAGGTGGGGATAGTTTGAGGATTGTTGTGGCACCAGTTTTCCCAGTCTGCGTAAATTTTCTTCCGTACTCTAGAAAGTAAATCTTGCCAGTGAAGTCTTATTTCTTTTTTTGTTCTGAATTTACAGAGTTTTTAGCGTGAAAATCTACTATGCAGTTGTATTTATCGAAACTGTGTGCTTTTGCATAGGTTAGTTCTATTTTTATTCCCCTATGTTGTAATATCTGTACAGTATATAAGCAGTTGATGGTATGTGGGGGAATTTTAAACAATTTTTTCCCTTCGAATTAAGAGCGTGTAGCGCTGCTTGGGAGTCTGTTAATATTAGTATTTTTTGTTGTCCTACAGAGACAGAATATTGTAGGGCGAGATATATAGCGTATATTTCTGCTGTGAAGATTGAGGCGTGGTATGTAAGTCTTACTTCTTGGGCGTAATGGGTTTGGGGATCACACATCGCCGAGTCAACTTTTTCAAGGATTTTTGAGCCGTCTGTGTATAGGAAGTAGTAATCTGGCCAACATTCTTTGTATTGTGCCATACTATTGAAATTTGGGATGTTGATGTTTATTATTGGCATTGTAGTGTATCGTAAAGTAAATATCGGGTTGTAGGTTGTTTGTATTAGAAGATCGAAAAGATGTGAGTGTTGTATACTTTGTTCTATCCAAAGGTTGTAGGGGCTTATGTGGTTTTTTGTCGGTGTGTTTCGTGGACTGCATATATCTTGGCGAGAGGTTTGTGGGGTAGTTGATTTGTTTGTGATTTGTTTTTAAGTAGCAATTTTCCGATTAGGAATTTTTGTCGGAAGGAGATGGGTAGTTCGGCAGATTCAGAGTATGTAAATACATTTGGACTACATGGCATCAATCCTAGCGCTTTGCGAAGTAGTTTGAGTTGAATGACGTCAAGGGATGTCAATTTGTGTTGTTTAAGATTTGTCATTGCGATCAAGCTGTAATGTATGGAGAATCTATAAAGATTTTTATACATAATTAGCATCGTTACTGGAGAGGCACCCCATTCAGTTGTTGCTATCTTTTTGAATAAGTTATATATTTTGTCTCCTCTCGTTCTAAGAGCTTTTATTTGTCGATCCCAGTTTAGATTTTCTGTAAAGCGTATTCCTAAATATTTTGATTCTGTAGCGATTTCGTATTGAGTTAGTCTTTGAGGTAGATGTTTATTAAGATTTCTTTGTTTGGAAAATATTACTATTTTTGTTTTTTTCTTCTGAGATATTGAGATTTCTGTTGAAGAGCCAGTCTTTGATTGTTTGTAATTCTAGTTCAAATTCTCGGAAATATTGTTCATTATGTTTAGGCACTGTTTTTGTGATGTTTCCGCTGTATTTATAAAAGGTATCCTGCGACAGAGAGAGATTGAAAGGCAGATGTAGTGGTCGCCTTGGGAAGGCTTGATTATCACGCTGCGTACGAGTGATTATCGTTTGCAGGGTGGGACTTAGATTTACGTTTCTACTACTTATTGAGAGAGAGGAAAGAAAGAGCAATTTTATGAATAATTTTAAAAATGGCTGCCGCTGATCGTAGTAAAGTGGTCAGGACTTAGAGGTACAGTAGCAGACATTATGTCTACACGTGGAAGTTATGTTTGCTGTGTATAAGAAGAGAATGAATCTAGATGCAGTTTCTCATATAAATGGAAGAAAGAATTCTACACTTGCAGTTCTCAAACTGGTGCTGTCAGAATAAATGCAAGGAGATGCTAATAATAAAGAATGTAATGCTGTGTTCAGTAAAAGAATGAAGACATAAAGAAAACCTTTTTTTGAAAGAAATGTTTTGTGTTTATCAGTATACTGCTTAAACGCCAATCTCTTGGTCATTGTACTGTAGGAAAAGAAAAAGACAGATGCGAGATTGCTGTTGTTACTTGCGTAAGTGTTAAACCGAAATGTCAGGTTATACGCACTAGGAAAGTGTGTTAGCTATAATTGAAGAAGGATTTGTAAATTTCAGACAGGAACATCAGTGTGAGGACCACACATATAGAGAATTATTCCCACTAGAAATCGAAGAATAGGCAAAAGGCTACTTTCGGTACGTATTGAATTTTTATTTTAACGCCTTTAGGCAACTATGGTTCAGGCCGTATGGATGATGAAGAGATGAACTGGTGGAATGAAGAAGTTGGGAGGAAACGGGAGAACTCCGAGAAAACCCACGCACATGGTTTTTGTCCACTTCAAAGCCCACATGGAATGAGCAGGAATCGATCCGACGACCCCAAGCACCAGAGGTGAGTGCTTTACAACTGAGCCACCGTGGCCCTATTTTCGGTATGTGTTGATCGGGAAAGACATAAACAATGATACGCTAAGAGCTGGGTTGAATATGTTGTTAGGAAATCTTCTAGAACAAGTAGACAGATATGGGCTATGAGAATTTAAACTTGCAAACCATCGAGATGGACTTTAATGGGGCAAGTATATGCTGCAAACTTCAGTAATGTAAGTAATGCTATATCTGTATGTATGTTTGTATAAATTTAAGGATAAAGACAATGATTTCTGAACAAAATTTAAGATAAGAATCACTATTACCAGTTCGATGCTAGTATCCGCGTAAACGGTAAAGTGGAATGCATGATGTTGGTTATTATATAATTCTTCAAATACTTAAGTCACGAAATTCTTGGATCACTATGATTAATTTAACTGAAATTATTGATTGTAAATATCGGTCCTTGGGCAATACTAGCTGTTGACTTCGTGATTTACGTGTTATGCCTGTATCGAAGAAGCCAGTGTCCTCTATTTATTGTGCATAAATATAACTTGATGAAATTCGCTAATATACGAGTAACATGTGTTGCATAACTCACAGGAACATTACATAGCATTAACCGTATTAACACAAAGTATAACATTAGGAATTCCTTCTATCTTTGTTATCTATATTATTTTGAGTTGGTAGCTTTCTGGATAGCACTTATGCTTAAAAGAAATGGTATGCATGAAATATAACTTGTAGGATACTTAAATATAATTTAATGGCCTGACCCCTGACGTGATCTGGTCTGTCTTAATATTACGTTGGCAAATAATCGCTTTGCGAATTCTTATCCTATTTATTACGTTTGCGTGTTTCTAGAGTAATGACTAATATAAATTTTTAATTTTGAATGTGTGGGCGGGATTTGAACTTTACTTACGAAGTACTGTATTAGTGAAGGGCATAATGAACTATTCTTGAGTTCTATTATTACAAAACTAATGCTGCGTTGGGCTTCTTCGTAACTTAATATCCAGGTAGACTAATGGTACGCCTACGAATGTTGATTTTTACGCCCTCAAGGAAATATGAAAATTACAAGAACAGAATTTGTATACTCAACCCAATCAACTGAAGAAAGGAGGACTATGACGAATATAATTTTATTTATTTTTGCTTTTTAATCTTGCTTCGATTTTAGATATGGCTTTAGCCGACGAACATCTATTAGTCTCAGGAATGTTTGGCCTTTCAAGTTATAGAATTCGACCATGTACGTAATCTTATCATTCATATTTACTATACGTTCTGACACGTTGTGGTAGTGTGTAAATATCTTATTTACTGTTGCCGAAATCTTTAAAATATAAATGGGAACTTCTTGATACGGTTCAAATGCAAATGAAGTTGATTTCTCGAGTATTCTATCTTTATCTGATTCAAAACGTTTAGCCAACCTTTTGTATGCAATTTCACGAAGCTTTTTCACAAATTCGACACGATCTTGATTCGTGGGGCATGTGTAGGAAGCTTCTAATAAGGTCTCAAAATGAAATCGAAATAAGAAGGCATGTAAAAGTTCAAAAGGTGAAAATTTATAGTGGAGTGAATTTGGGTATTTAGGTTGAAGAAAATTAATGGGAGAAAGGAATCCCAAAATTTGCAGTCTTTAATACATGCTCATGGTTAGACGCAGACCTATTTGGCAATGAGCGTGCGGCTAACATACTTTGGTTTGTATTGCTACTTTTTACAGTAATTTACAAATTTATGGGACACGTGGCTTGGTAGTTGATCAAAATGGATTCTACTGGGACAACCGAATTTTAGCAAGATGTCTCTTCCTAGGAATTCAATAAGGTTCTTGGTCTCTAAACTTGTTATATTTTGCCGACGATATAACTTGTTGTCTGGTCAGCTACAATTACAAAATATTAATGATTGTTTTAAGAAGTTGTCATAGAACCGGCCTCATCCTAGGAGAGGTATCAGAATGGTTGGGAATTAAAAGGATAACTTAGAGGGGTCGGTACGAGATTTTTCGTAGGTTTCCTTGCCACTTGGCAAGTAATACATTTGCTTAAAACATTTCGAAGAAAGGCTTTCAAATTCGGTAAATAAACTCTGAACCGAAAAATATTATATGTCCTTTGGAATCCCTGGTGAACAGGATTATGGAGCTGTTCGAATATTTTCTGGCGCAAAGAACTTGGTGTACAGAATAAAAGTTTAGTCAAATTAGCAAACCTACGAGAACGAAACAAAATTTTATTGAGCGTAAACGCTTTATATTGTCGTTCTAATTTTGGGGGATTTGTGATTTCTCCATTAAGAAACTTGTTTAATGTCTCCAAAATAGGGATCGGATCGTTGAAGTTCGTGCAAACCTTTGATTTGTATATTGATGCTGTTCCTTTCCACATTCCGCATATGAGTTATTGCACCTATTGTTCGTCTGGCTTAACTACTATTTATTATTTTTACTTAAACTTACCTGTTGTGGTACGTTGTGGTGTGAATTTTGAAATGTGCAATGTGCTACTGGGGTGGTACTTTGATTAAGGTTTTGGTTGTTTGGTGTAGCTGTCAAAAAAATATGGCTTATGTTTACTTTCTGTGTACATTTGTGTACCAGTCGGTGTGGTACAATGATTATGTGCATTTTGGATTAAATTTCGGGTTGGTTTGTTTTTAGAGGTTTCATTTTGTTGTTGGGTGGGATTGCATGATCTAACTTTGAAATATCTTTATCCTCATAGGAATAGTTCTCGGACATTTCGAAATATTTGATAAGCGACTGCCATATTTGATTGACTTCTCAAATGTTTTAAATCAAGATCTTTTAAATTGATCCGGGACAAAATTCTTTCGATTTTAGGGGTAACGAGAGACAGATCTATTATAAAATCTAACCGCTTTGCCATCCGTGATGAAAGTAATTTTTTTGCAAAGTAAATAGTAGTCGAAAGCCTTCAGGCACTCTGTCACTGCAATGAATTCAAAAGGATGGATTGGCTTATTCTCGTAAATTTTGGGGATTTTCTTCGAAAAATAGGCACAAGTATACCACGAATCTTCGTCGCTAGGGTCGTCCTTAATACTGCATTGCTCAGGTATCCCTGAAAATGATATTGTACTGCTATCTGTATGGACTCGTTTGTGGTCTATTAGGTTCTAGTATTTCAGGAGTCGGGCTGATATTATTGCTGATTTTAACGTTTCAAATACACGTGTATGTTTGTCTGTCCACACGAACTTTTCACTCTTTTTCAGGAGTTCATAAACAATACGATAAGTCAGGAAAATTCTTACAGAAACGACGGACATACAAACATAAGCTTAAAAATGATCGTAATTTCTTAACTGAGTTTGGCTGTTCAAAATTTTTCGCTGCGTTTAAAAGCTTAGAACTGACAAAGAAACCATTGCTGTATAGGTGATATCCTAAAACTTTAATGTGTGTTTTTAGTATTTCTGTCTTCTGCAATGAAAATTTCATACCTTTATTACGTATAGCTTGAAATATTTCACGTAAAGTTGACACCATTTATTCAGGTCTGGCAGTACTGACGATTACGTCATCGAGATATACAGCAATGTTTTAGGGTAAATGTGAGACAAAGCACGGACCATTAAAGATTGAAATATGCTGGTACTTTGGGACATTCCTATGTTCAATAGTTTCAACCACATTTGTTGCTTTCCTTCCACACTGAAAGCTGTTAAATCGCTACATGATGGATGAAGCTCTGCTTGTAGAAATGCTCCGCGCTGATCCAATTTTGTTTCCATACTGTGCCAGAAAGACGTGGTACAATGTGCGAAATACATTCTAAACTTGTAGAAAGATGTACTAAATTCTGATTTAGAGAGTGGAGATCCAGAACTGATTTTATTGACCTATTGTGCTGGGTCAAAAACATAATCGGATTATTATATGGACTATAATAAGGTTTCACTATGTCACGTTTCAATAAAAAGTTCAAATGTTTCTACGTGGTCTTTCAAAGCGATTGGGATTGAGTAAGATAAACGAAAATAAGGAATGTAAATTTTCGTAATCATCCTGTACTGGAAATCGCGAATTTTACCTATGCGTTCTTCATTAAAAACAAAGCATATTGATATAAAAGTCGGACATGAAGTCAGCATATTGATATAAAAGTTAAAAAAATTGCTCCCTAATACGTTCTGGAGCTTCATGTCCGACATCAAAAAATAATGGTTGAAACGAAAACGGTCTACCTCAAGGTTTCGTTATTCTTTGTCATACATGTCTTCCTCTCTATGCATTAGGTTACACTCTTTCTCAACTGCTTCATACATATTATGAGCTTTGCCTAAAATGGTATGACGTGTTAGTACAATTTTGGATTTAGTTGGCTTCGTAATTTGAAGGCAACAGAGAACGAGGCACTAAAATTTGAAGTTCGTCTGTTAATTCAAAATTTGGTTCAAGCTATATTTCCCGTTCTGTTTTTGGTTCAAAAAGGCCTAAGTAAGTTAAACGTACGTTTGTTACCGAATGTGGGGGTAAGAATATTCTCCTACTGGTGGTGAAATAAGGGTCAAGTTTTTGTTCGAATGGCTCAGCTATAAATTGTGATAAATAGTATTTTTTCTGTATTTTTTGTGTGTTTTCTTTTCGTGGAATTTGTCCGAAAGGTTGTAATGTGAGTGTGTGAGTTTCGTATTCCAGGAAGGCATTCTGATAATTTAGAAATTAATTGCCAAGAAACCCTTATGGCCAAAATCATTTACTAACCAGAACGGAATACGAAATATTTTGTTCGCTATCTGAATGCGGAGAACAACATATTTTTTAAAGTATTATTGTGTTCTGAATGATCTCAGATAACTTTAAAGAACCGTATCTAATAAGTTTTTGTTTTTAACAATGCTTTTACACAGAAGGTTGATCTCGCTGCCAGTATACAAAAGACTGTCGTATTTGTAACGTTCATATTCCACTGTAATTTTCGTCCTATTCTTATAAATAAGTAACTTGGCACGAAGATTTTTTGTATGATGGATATCATTTACCAAAGACAGACTTTCGTTTCTATTACTGAAAATCTTTGTTTAAATTTTCTTGAGCATTGTAATTGTTGCCGTAACCGAATTGAGGTTGAGAATCACAATTTGTCATGTACGTTTGACCTCTTCTTTGTGCATTTCTACTGTAATTTTGGTGTTGTCGTGGGCGCGAATTATAATTTCGGTTTTTCCGTCTGTCCCGTCGAGCAAATTCTTGTGCGGGTTGCCTACTTTGACTCCTATATTGGTTACCGTACTATTTGGGCTGATATTGGGGTATATTTTTAGTGATGCTGTTGTTGTGGATAAAATGTCCGTTCCTGATATTGAAACTATTGATTATTGTAAGGTGGGCGTTGTGGGACTTGAAACTGCTGCCTACAATACGAGACGCGGTCGCGTTGCCGGTAGATTGTGTAACATTGCTTACGTGACGTATTGTTATTGTAGCATCTCTGACCATTATAAGAACGCTGATTGTTATAACGTGATGAAGGTAACGTCTGTTTAAACTGTAAGTTCGTGATGGAAACTATTTTCGAGGTTACATATTATTAGGTCGCAACAATCCTCCATTAGCTTATGGATTCATTTTATTGAACTTGGTGTGTAATATTTGCATATCTTCAGAAGAATGTTCGCGCTTAATTTTAACAGGACTAGATTTTGATTTTTCTATTTCTGTATCTCAACTGTATGATGACGAAGCTGTACTCTGTGTTGACGGTACAGAAGGAATTGAAGAATACCGTTTTCTTTGTTTATTTTTGCGAGTTTCGTTGTTCATTGTCCGGATTCGTTTATCTATTTTGTAGCGGTCTGACCAGTTCTTTTAAAAGTTCTGAAATGGTCTGAAAAATACGAGTACTAATTTTATCGATAAAATAAGGTCTGAGGCCTTGAATTATCAAATCTAGAGGCGTCTCAGTCGGTATATCTTGTTCTGATTTCAAAATTATTGACTCCATATCAAGTATTTGGACTAAAATATTTAAAGTTCGCAATAACAACAAAGTCCAAATATTTGCTGCTTTGGAGATGATCGGTGTTGACTTCTTCAGAAAACTGGAATGGCAGCGTAGTCAAACCGATAAAGATGGCGGATCTTAGGCTCAACAATAACTGGGTTAAGGCTGCGGTAAGAGTGAGCATGAAAGGAAAAATCGAATATCTTTTTGTAATTTTTTTTGCTAGTCAAGGAGTTGTAATTTAGATTTGGGAAAATCTTGAGGTTTCCAAGGTGAGATGATTACCGTGAATTTAACACTTGTCCTAGTAGACGCAGGTGTCGATATTGACATAATTAATAAACAATGTTTAGATTGACACGTGTTTCTCACTGTCAAGTCTAAAGATGAGACGATTCTTTGTCAATGTGTCTTGTTGAATATTGAAGCTGTCTGTTGTTTAGCCATTAATATTTGGTCCGCATAGGAACCAAGGTCTGATCATAATTGTTACTCCATGCATGTGTTCTTACATAAAATTGAAAACTGTCTTTGGAATGGCAATCTTTCTCATGACATTGCGTTGCAATTTATCTTTGTTTTCGGTATTCGATGTAGCTTTAAAAATACAATAATAATTCTGTTCCTACGTTATAAACAAATCTTCCAACTTTTCCTCTTTCGATACATTGGTCTCGAAACATTTAATTTATTCATTGCTCTACTAACTAAAATTCAAGAATTTAATATCTAAAACTGAAATTAAATGAAAACTATTAAAATATTAAGGTCAAGTATACGACAATGTTGTAGAATGATACGAAGTGAGCAAAACACCGCATGGGCGCAAAGTCAAGAATTCAATTATTTCAGTGTTAGGATTAAAAATATATAATAAAATGGAGAACACTTAGATATCTTTGCTTGAACTTGAATATTCACTTTTTCAGTTCTCTTGAATATAGCAAAGTAAACTTGTTACGATTCGTGTTCTTGTACGTGATACAATGAGTGATTTAAAGACCGGGAAAAAATGTTTTTCCACGAGGTAAAAAATGGTTTGATTGACGATATTTTTTTGCCTTTTCACCAAGAATATTCACTACATAGCACATGTTTTTATGTTAAAAATGTACAAAAAAACTCTATTTACATTACAAATGCAATATATTTCATTAGTGAATGCTCTTGTACACGAGAGAAGAGTTCCATACACTTATGACACTTAGCTATGTTTACTTTACTCTTAGGAAACTTTAATAATGCTCCAAATCTTTATCAGGGGCAGTCCCAATAAAGATATTTTAAACGAATATTTTTTAACAAGAACAGACATTTTTAACTAATTCATTGATCTTCAAATAATGTGAGAGAACCCCCCCTAAATAGTATACAAAAGTTTTTTCCAAAGTAGCATAAAAAACATTATTTTATAGGGTTCAATTCTTCCGTTTTTAAAATCACTAGATTAAATATGAATGAAATATATATGTATATATCGTGTATATATTCGTTCTTCTATAACAATAAAATATTCTTATTTCCACCCGACGATGAGCATTTACTATAAGATCTCAGGGTCGTCTATATGTGTTCATCCCGATCACGTCATAGTTCCAACGAAGCATGAATTAAGGTGCCTACTCTTAATAACCAAGGCGCTTTTGGGTAAGGCCACTGCCAATTTTAATGTTTGGAATCTAGAGTAATAAATTACTCTAGCAAACATCGATCTCGAATACGACTTGAGGAAAAGCTAGGTAAATTAAACTCGAAGTCTGATCTTACTCCAACTTATTTTTTATATTCTCTCAGTCTATACATACACGTAGCTTTTACATAGCCGGATAAAACAGACAGCTTAGTCAATCAATATTGCAATACAAAGTGTTGACTCAACAACTTTTTCCTAAAATCTCAGCATAAAACAATATATCTAAAATAATGTCATACTTCGTTTAAATATGAATTTCCATTAAAAAATTGCTGCATTTAGATTTATTCATTCTTACAAAAATATTCAGCGTTTTTGACTTACATCTGTTTATCAAGTTTATGTATTTTGCCATCAACAAAAGACATATTGCACTTTGCAAGCATGTTAAACTGATCGCTTGTCGGCAAATACGATTTACGTTCAAGTGAGCAAGCAAATGCTTTTACAAGAAATAAGTCATTACAAAATGAACTTCAATTACGTGTTACAATACGAAAATAGCAACTTCAAAAATCTGGTGTTATCTATGGAGTTCCTCATACTGCGACAAATGAAGAAATAATAGAAAACACGGAATATTTGTACTCAATTATTAGTGTACAAAGGCTAAAACAGAAAATCAAAAATGACAAAGGTGAAAACTATACGAAATTAGTACAATTCATTTTACAAACTCAGCGACTACCAGAGTATATTAATATTTATAGGGAACGCTTCCCTGTGAGACCCAAAATACGGAAGATAATACAATGTAATCATTTTTATAATTTTTGTTACACATCAGATTACTGTCATAACAAGAGAATATGTGTACATTGTGCGCAACCTTTTCATCCACCGCCATACAAAAATTCCCGTCAATGCCAAAACTGTAAATCTATTATCATTCTTCTAATGATATTAATTGTAAAGAACTCAAATTACAAACTGAAATTCTTCAACTCATGGATAATGAAAGTATTTCTTATAAAGAAGCCAAACGACGATTGCAACCCCGCAACATACAAGATCGCTTCTTTCCTACTCTTTCTTATGCTCAAACAGCAAACTTCAAGTCAATGGAAATAAACCTATATTCATATAAACCTATATTGTACGAAGTCTAATCGTAATAGTACAAGATCATGCTCCCTGAGACAAATTCAAGTGACATTGAAAATGTAGAAATAATATCTAAAGCACAAAATTGTAGTAATCAAGTAATTGACAAAACCGACTAGCAACCAAACGATCATCTCAACATGACTTCTCCCAAACCTAACATTAAACGATTCAAAGGATCTAGGTCTAAAATAGTTCATATTCCAATACAAAGTTCAACTAGAGATAAAACAAGATGAATCTACAAGCAATAAAAATGTGTCATTTTCTCAAACCTCAAGATATTGTTCATGCTAACCGGAACCCAAGTCATACACAAAACCAAATTCAAGATTCTCCAACACGTACTAACTATATTTTAAACAAACACAAGAATGCACTGTCCAATAATTTTTTAAGTAACGAAATGGAAGAACCAGAAGAAAGTTACAAAAGTTCAGATACAAGAGTAGATATCAAGAACCTATCAACGATATTCCACAGGATCTGTGTTTTTCTCCTCATTTAATATGGCCTCCTATTTTTACGTTATTTACTGATGAAATAATGCAACATAAATTTTATAACGGTATTAAGTAATAGTTTTGTTTACAGGTTACATTTTAGCCTACATAGAATTAACATCAAGATTTTAACGCATGCGCACTGGATGGATATATTTAGCCTCTTCCGCACTAGATTACATTATACGAATACGATTTACGCTGCCACATTCTCAAAACTGGTTTACACACTAACCTTCTGTTCTTGATTGGACTCTAGTATCCTCAAATCATGCTTTCTTAATAGAATGGGATACCTTGAACGACCTTCATTCAAGTGATTATTTACCCTGGATAATATCTGATAACTTCCAAAATAATTCTACACAAAACATTTTATCTATTAAAAATGGAAAGAAAAAATCGATTGGGAGAATTTTCGTTCGCTATTAAATTTATTTCTAAATAATTTACAAATAAAGGATATCACTTACGAACAATTATTAGAAAATATCAACGATGCACTATTTCTCTCAGGGCAAAAAAATTATACAGCCAAATTGAAAAGATTTCCAGTTCTATACAGGTGGAATAAAGGCTGCGAAAATATTAAACGTAATAGAAAAAATGCACAAAAAAATCTATTTACAATCACGTACCCCAAATAACTTAATACAGTTTAAAAAAACTACCGCTGAAGCCAAACGTACTTATACTGTATAAAAATCAATCCCCAAACTAAAATAAAACAACTTTGGCATATAGTAAAACATATTACTAAACCCACCCCCAATAAAACTGAATCTTTAAACACTACTTGGCAAAATGGTTTTATTGATAAATTACTTTCCTCCAACTGCCCTCGTGAAAAAAATATCTCTTTTACCTATCGTTCTAGATATGCTGATTCGTTTAATTCACCTATTACTACCAATGAAATACAAACAATCATTAAATAATCCAACAGCATATTTGACATATTAATCCAACAGCACTTAGCCATTTGTAAAAATTTATAAAATATATATTTTAATACATCAACTATTTTATGAAATTGGTGGCAACACTGACACTTGGGGACGGAAATTCTCACACAATTTTTGTATTGTATCGGATAATGCGTGTGTCAAGCTTGGTGCTGATACCCCCAAATTGAAGCAATTTGAAAAAATAAACATCTGTCACACTGACAACTGAGACGAAATACCATACCCGGAATACTTTTACGACCTGGCTCACTATCTAAGGATGTTCGCAAAATTTGGTGGAAATCAAGGGACGCATGGAGATTTGGATACTTGCGTCTAGGGCGAGCGTGCGTGAAAACAATATATTTGTGCAAATCACGTGTGCAATAAAAAAAAAGAATACCGAACCTGACTTACCTAACTTCCAAGTGCCTTTGGTCACTACTTTTATTAATTTTCATAATGCGTATATACATAAAAAAGAAAAAAGTTAATTTTCTTGAAAAAATGTAAAAGTAACGAAGCTCGGGTTTTATCCCGGGATCTCTCGATCAGCTTCCTAATACGCTGACTACCGGGCCAAACAGTGAGTTGTGGATTGCATGCTCTTCGGTGCTACTAATAGTTCAAGTTCAGCGCCGGCGCGAGAGTAGACAAAGCTTTGGAAACTGGTTTCCCTGAGACGCTAGTGATTTGGATTACTAACATGCATACAGACAGACACAGACCATATTTCTAGTTTACTTAATCGTTGCGGGTCGGGGTTGGCAGGAGCCTACGGACCGGGGTGAGCTGGTGCGGGCATGGATTTGCATTACTCTAATTCGTGCAAAATGTATATCTTCGTAAAGTTATTAATGTTTTTTACTAAAAAATATAGTGAAGTAAAATCGTATTCGCACGATGATAAACGAAAAGATGAGCCAGCTTAGGTTAGTCATCGAGAATTACATATCTAAATTGTAAGCCAACCAAAGGTAGACAAAACAAAAATGAACTCTCTGCTCTACTTCTAGAAGCTAATATAACCCAATTGTCTTCTCTTTATTCTGTTTAGAAGCAACACAAGAAAAAGAGTATTATATTAAAAATAAGGCAACACAAGAAAGACATTATTATGTTGAAAAATTAAGTAAAGTTGGAATCGTTTAGAATTTAAATGAAAAGTTACTTTAAGATACAAGTTTACCTGAAATAAGATAATGAGCTGTATATTTTGAAACAAATTAATAACTACGTGCATTTTTACGCTAATCAAGACATGCTACAGTTAAATATTTCAGACGCATATTATGAATATAAAAGGTTTAGAAACAGTTTCAGATTCAAGTTGACTGAAAACAATTATTCTATTCCAGAAATGTCATATACTAGAAATTATTAACGATTCTATTTCAGATTTTAGATCCTCAAGACAACCTCTCAAAAAACTTTATAGTATCAAAATTACTTGAAAATGATACACAATATTGAACTCAGAAAAAAAATACTAACAAATTTTATTTAGACTATAATAATAATAATAATAATAAATTTTAAATAAATGTGTTTTGAATTGATTACAGCATCACAGTTATCGGATGAATATTTATAGTGGAAAGATATTTCATCTAGTCCGTGGACTTGTAGCTAGTATTTTACCACTTTAACGACCGGTTTCACTAACGTTGGTTAAAAAAATAACAATCCCTTAAGCGCATTTAACGTCTGATTAAGAGAAATGACTGTTTCTCCAACATCGGTTACCACTAACGGTATGTTAAAGCTCCCGTTAACTTTAATCATTCAAATTTCTGTGATTAATTATTTAACAGTACGATAGTGATGTTACTCAGAAGTTTGAAAAGAAAAAACAAAGGGAAATAAAGTAAAACTCAATTAAGACAAGTTATTTTATTTTAAAATCGATCATGCATAGACTCCGTAGTGATTTATTGATCCGGTTTGAGTCCAAGAAAATTTACAGAGTCGATGAATAGGAAATCCAAAACATAGATAAGAATTGTTGCGCCATTACAGACCACAGAAGGGAAGAACTGGAACAATTAAATCAAATAATAAATCCTACAGTAGGCAAATTTCCGGCCATGGCCTAAGACCCAGTACTGTTTCCGACGCTGTACCGCCAGCACACGTTGCAACGCTAAACAATTCTGTGCCAACATATTTACAGCAGCAATTTGCTCAGTTAGCTACTACGAGTTCTCTTAGTTTTCCACATGCAACAGGTATTTACCTGTTATACAGCCTTCGACTTCTATATCCCCTTTTCTAATCTTATGCCGTCCCCATCAACACAAAATCTTCAAACCCAAGTTTGCAAAGTTTCAAAAAGAAATAGAACGCTTACCAGTAAAAATCATGAATTTTCAAAGAAAGGACAAAAATTTAATTTTAGATCCTGAAGATTTCACCCTTAGTTCTTTTGGATTGCAGTCTGCTCTTACCATCTCTGGCCCGAACTCGAAAATGATACATTTTAATATTACGAAGGAGACAATCGGTCTTCCAAAATACGCTATCATTGGAACCCCAGTTCTATGTGGCATAATTTACACATTTACAGAGGACGATCCACAGATCGATCTGGCCAATATAGCATCTCCTTCATGGACGACGGAATCAGAAAAGAGTAAGAGAAAATGAGAAAACTTCGCCAGTTTCACTCAAATTGGTAGATTCATGTATATTCAAGTGTAATCCTGATTTATCTGAGGAAATGAAGTATAAATTTCACCAACTCATTCACGAATTTGCATACGTTTTTACTGGATATCAGCATGTTTTGAGATGACATCCCTTAGGAAACACCACATAGGCACTGGAAACAGTGAACCAGTAAATGTTAAGCAATTCCTCCTCCCCATTTACCTCCGGTCAAAAATTAAATACAAAGCTATTAGAAAAATTATGTCAGCAAAAGATCATCGACCCGTGTTTGGGTTCAGAATACAATAATCAAGTGATGTTGGTAAAAAGAAGGACGGACAGACACAGCTTTTCGTATGTGAACAAGGTCATCAAACCGATAGAAATCTCAACGAGGTCATCAAACCGATAGGAACAAACTACCGTATTATCGAGGAAATTTGGACCAATATAGCAGAAAAGGAATATCTTTCCTCCCTTGACCTTTCGCAGGCCTACTTTTCAATTCCACTTACTGAGCATTCTAAACACAAAACGGACTTCAATATCTCCTCCTGTGGAAAATTTCATCATATATATGGGATTCCGCACAGTTCTCAGCTCAGTATACTCATGAAAATGGTAGCAGATGGAATATAACCTTCAGTGCTAAGGCACTATATGGATGACATTATATTTCACGTATCAACATATCCCCAAACCCTCCAACTCTTAGATATTCTTTTACTTTGACTGAAGTATGCAAAATTACGCCTCAACCCTAACAAGTGTCTGATCGGGCATTTCAAGCTAGAAATTCTAGGTAATATTGTGTCAGGTCAATCTATTGAAGTTTCACCAAAGATAGTGTCCACCATTTTAGATTTTCCCACCCCTAAGGCGAAAAAGAATGTTGAATCTTTCTGTGGGGTGCTCAAATTCGTACGCCGGCATATCCCTTATTTCGCTTTACACTGCTAACCCTTATTTCATCTGCTGAAAAAGGATGTCAAACTTAATTAATCAGAACAGTGTGAGTCAGTTTCAATTTATTGAAGAAATTGGTTTCATCGGCAATAATTCTCCTCCCTTTTTCTCCTCAGAAAACGTCATAAGTTGTCACTGACAGTTCTTATGAGAACCTAGCTGGAGCTCTTTTCCAATACGGAGAGAATCACAGCCTCTATCATGTAGCGTTTTGCTTTAGACACCTAATTACCAGAGAAGATAATTACAGTGTTCTAAATCTGGTAATCTAAATCCGCTGGCGCATTCTATGTCTTCAAAACGTTCAAATATTTCCTCTACGGGGCAAGTTTCAAAGTTTATTTTCTGACAATGCTGCTCTCAGTAACCTATGCGCTTCACGAAATCTTTCGGGTAAATTAGCCATGCTCGTTAGTTTCTTTTCTCATCTCGCTTTCGAAATAACTCATATTTTATGGGTGAAAAACTCCCTCGCAGACGGGATTAATAGCTGCCCTGTAGATCCGCCTCCAAAAGAAGGAGCATATTTTTCAGACTGCTGTGTTCTTCACTTTTTTTTATAACCATCAGAATTCCAGCAGAAGCGAAAAGATTATGATTATTTCGTTTAAAGCATATATATTCTCGAAAATCCTCAAAATTAGACCAAATGTCCTCCGAAATTCCACTTTGCAGAGAAACAGTACGTCCTTCGTGAGAGTACCCTCTACAAAATCCATCGATTTGCAAATACAACACGTGTCCACTCGTGTATACCTAAAGACTTACAACATGGAGAGGGGTCCTTACCTTCTCATCTTTCAGCTTCTCATCTTTCATTTCTCGTCAATTGTTTATTTTTCCCATCAATGAAAAAAGCAGTCTTCTACTGGATCCAAAGGTGTCTAGCTAGCCAGGTAACCAAACCTTCAGGAGGAAAAAGGTCTCATACTTTACAAAGAAACCGTTAACCCGCACCCCCTTTTTCAGAATACGGATAGACGAGAAAGGGCGTTAGTGCCCAGCAACTCATTTCGTTAGTACCTTGCGGTTATTGACGCTTCGAGACACTACGCCATTACTGTCGCTCTACGTACAGTAGTAGCCGAAACAATAGCAGACGCCCTATTTCGCAATGTATTCATGAATTTTGGAGTACCTCATATTGTCTCATAGGATCTCTCAACGGTCCATTCTTCCGATCTCTTGAAAGAATTAGCAAAAAGGTCCGGAGTCCACATATCCTTCTGTCCCACGGAAGGTCACCATCAGATAGGGATCGCGGAGAAATTCTATTCGACGCTTATTAATTTAATACGTCCCTGGAAAATTAACAAACAATCCACATGGTCAAAATACTTACCATTAGCAACCTTCTCATACAACATCAGCCATCATGAAGGACTGGCAGCGTCACCGTTCTTCACGTTGATGGGTTTTCACTCTACTCTTCCGCTCGAAATTGAGCTCGGTACTATCCCGAAAATTATTTCCAATAAGGAGAGATTAGCTCAATTGGAGTACATAAGAAAGGAAGCACATCAAACACCTTAAAAGATATTACAGATTCAAAAGAGGTATAGCGGCCAGCATACCAGTCACCTCCTGATCTATCTCCCTGGTCAAAAAATCTTAATTCGTGATACTATTCCAAATTCCAATACTTCGAAATGTCTCGCCAATGTCTGGGCAATCTGTATGACATTAAGGCTACGGTGTTACGCCAGATAGACCAAAATAGTGTCTCGTTAAATGTGATAGCCCACGAGAACCATGAGAAACGGATTTTAACCGTTAACCAGATCAATCCTTTATCCACCCACGACCGAAAATCACCAGACCGAACCCAAGGACGACAGGTCCCCGGACCCCCGGGAACAGATAAGACAAGGGACAGATAGAATGAGCACGGCAGAACTGAAAGGGGTCACCGGCTGTCGGGGGATGTTTGTCAGTTTTGGAGTGAGTCACCGGGTTTAAGATTCGAACCCATTCTGACCCGGTGAATAGATTTAGATCTGATAGTCCGGAGGATGAAGGAGAGATTTTAATTTTCATTGCGTTTGAACTGTGTTTCTTTCAGGTTCTACCAGGACCGGGGATGTTACCCAAAAACATGAAAATTACGACTCCGAATTACAAAGTTAAATAGGTTTTCCAGACCGGGTCAGTCGGGTTACCGGCTCATTGATGTTTTATTCAGGCCCTGTCACCGGATCATCGAAAGCCGAAAGGATTTGGCTCTGAAGCACGGACAAAAATACAGAGTCTGTGTAAAGTAAGAGAAAAAACAAACACGAATAGAGAGAGAGAAAGGGAAGAAAAAAGCAGCAATGACACGATAACAATACAATAATAAAAAACTCTAAAGAAATCCTTTTCTTAAACAGTTCGTACTAAAGAGTAAAAAAGAAAATAATTTTGTTCATGCATGATTAAGAAAGAAACTCATGGGGCGCGCAAATTGAAGAATTATTTTCGCGCGGCCGTCCAGCTTCCTTCGGATGCACTGTGCCCCGTTGCACATCTCGCTCGGTGTGCTTCCGAACACATAATAAATAGATTGCAGTAGTAATCAGATATTTATAAACATCCTAGCAATTATTAAATAATAAATATGAACATATAAAAATATATTTTAAAACAAAATAGTAGAAAAGGTGTTGTCCCAGGTGGGGCTTGAACCCGGGACCTTTTACTCAAGATGTCGACGTCTTAACCAGTCGTCCACGAATGCGAGCTGGCAAATTTCGCATTTGAACTTGAATTTACAGTGATGGTTTTACTTAAAAGCCCGGTTATATGTCTTATTTTTGGTTATGTTCCACCACTTTAAAAAATCTGATAAAAAAATCATGATTATAGGAACACTAAAAATACATAACACACAGTTTTCCAGCCTGCAGTTGTCTTAGTTTTTAACTTCAATTTTCAAATTTTCTAACTTCTTTAAAACTTTTAATTTTACGTCAAAATAAATCAAACAAATATAATTTTGTAGAGCTTGAAAAATTTTCAGTGAAAAGCAAAAATCATCGTATGTGTAAATCCGACCGATATATCGCTAAACTACAAAAAACACACTTTAATTTATTTTAAGTTTAGGTTAGCATCTTTTGAGCTCAAATTTGGTGGAGAGCCACCATTTTTGATGCTGAATACGTATGCTAGTATTTTATTTATCACGATTCCTTCCAAATCACTTTTCACGATCTTATCCTTACGTTCAACTTGTCATATTGCACGAAGCGTAATAGAATTTTTAATTGAAGTTTAAACTTCTTTATTTTCTAATGACAGTTTTTTGGTGATGTTAGCTTCGTTCAGCCTGGTTTACGTTAAAAATAAAGGATCGTATCTTAATGTGACAATATTTACCCCAAACTGAATTTGTTCTTAAAACTACCAAAATATATTAATTTCATAAATTGACATGACAAAAGGATATGCATACACATGTGTTTATTTACCACACAATACGTACAGACAAAATGCAACACATGTACTCGCATTTGAACTTAGTAATTCATGGCTTCTGTCTTTCGATGGCAAGATAATGTAGAGGAAATGTGCTGGACATTTCAGTTCTAAAACAAAACAACATGGGTTCAAATCCTGTTCAAGCCAAAGTTTTTACAAAGCAATTGTGAAGAATCTAATCATAACTTCTTATTCAAAACGGAGAATCACTCAGACTGTGGAATGAAACACCTGAGTCATTATAGAGAGGAAAACGATTTACGAATGTTAGTTGGAAAACTCCAAATAGAGTTTCTAGGGGTTATCTGGAGAGTTAAGAACACGTCACTGATCTGAAATATCCCCTTTTCATGTTATTAATCTTAGAAAGAATCACTATACGATTCTTTGAGCGGGTTCCAAATAGAGTCCCCTGTGGAGTATCGTTATCGTGCTGGATTTCCAATTGAAAAACCTCAGTTCGATTCCCCACCAGATAGTATATTTTTGGCATAAACTGACGTATGCAAACAGAGATTCATCTCCGGGTATGAGAACTTACGAAGCATCACGGTGAGAATCCGAGTAAACAATGTGTATGTGTGTTCTTTAGCATAATGATAATGTAATTTTTCATGTTTTTCATTGGTCTTTCTCTCTTCCTCTCTTTCTTAATGTATTGTTATCGTGTCTTTGCTGCTTTTTTCTTCCCTTTCTCTCTCTCTATTCGTGTTTGTTTTTTCTCTTACTTTACACAGACTCTGTATTTTTGTCCGTGCTTCAGAGCCAAATCCTTTCGGCTTTCGATGATCCGGTGACAGGGCCTGAATAAAACATCAATGAGCCGGTAACCCGACTGACCCGGTCTGGAAAACCTATTTAACTTTGTAATTCGGAGTCGTAATTTTCATGTTTTTGGGTAACATCCCCGGTCCTGGTAGAACCTGAAAGGAACACAGTTCAAACGCAATGAAAATTAAAATCTCTCCTTCATCCTCCGGACTATCAGATCTAAATCTATTCACCGGGTCAGAATGGGTTCGAATCTTAAACCCGGTGACTCACTCCAAAACTGACAAACATCCCCCGACAGCCGGTGACCCCTTTCAGTTCTGCCGTGCTCATTCTATCTGTCCCTTGTCTTATCTGTTCCCGGGGGTCCGGGGACCTGTCGTCCTTGGGTTCGGTCTGGTGATTTTCGGTCGTGGGTGGATAAAGGATTGATCTGGTTAACGGTTAAAATCCGTTTCTCATGGTTCTCGTGGGCTATCACATTTAACGAGACACTATTTTGGTCTATCTGGCGTAACACCGTAGCCTTAATGTCATACAGATTGCCCAGACATTGGCGAGACATTTCGAAGTATTGGAATTTGGAATAGTATCACGAATTAAGATTTTTTGACCAGGGAGATAGATCAGGAGGTGACTGGTATGCTGGCCGCTATACCTCTTTTGAATCTGTAATATCTTTTAAGGTGTTTGATGTGCTTCCTTTCTTATGTACTCCAATTGAGCTAATCTCTCCTTATTGGAAATAATTTTCGGGATAGTACCGAGCTCAATTTCGAGCGGAAGAGTAGAGTGAAAACCCATCAACGTGAAGAACGGTGACGCTGCCAGTCCTTCATGATGGCTGATGTTGTATGAGAAGGTTGCTAATGGTAAGTATTTTGACCATGTGGATTGTTTGTTAATTTTCCAGGGACGTATTAAATTAATAAGCGTCGAATAGAATTTCTCCGCGATCCCTATCTGATGGTGACCTTCCGTGGGACAGAAGGATATGTGGACTCCGGACCTTTTTGCTAATTCTTTCAAGAGATCGGAAGAATGGACCGTTGAGAGATCCTATGAGACAATATGAGGTACTCCAAAATTCATGAATACATTGCGAAATAGGGCGTCTGCTATTGTTTCGGCTACTACTGTACGTAGAGCGACAGTAATGGCGTAGTGTCTCGAAGCGTCAATAACCGCAAGGTACTAACGAAATGAGTTGCTGGGCACTAACGCCCTTTCTCGTCTATCCGTATTCTGAAAAAGGGGGTGCGGGTTAACGGTTTCTTTGTAAAGTATGAGACCTTTTTCCTCCTGAAGGTTTGGTTACCTGGCTAGCTAGACACCTTTGGATCCAGTAGAAGACTGCTTTTTTCATTGATGGGAAAAATAAACAATTGACGAGAAATGAAAGATGAGAAGCTGAAAGATGAGAAGGTAAGGACCCCTCTCCATGTTGTAAGTCTTTAGGTATACACGAGTGGACACGTGTTGTATTTGCAAATCGATGGATTTTGTAGAGGGTACTCTCACGAAGGACGTACTGTTTCTCTGCAAAGTGGAATTTCGGAGGACATTTGGTCTAATTTTGAGGATTTTCGAGAATATATATGCTTTAAACGAAATAATCATAATCTTTTCGCTTCTGCTGGAATTCTGATGGTTATAAAAAAAAGTGAAGAACACAGCAGTCTGAAAAATATGCTCCTTCTTTTGGAGGCGGATCTACAGGGCAGCTATTAATCCCGTCTGCGAGGGAGTTTTTCACCCATAAAATATGAGTTATTTCGAAAGCGAGATGAGAAAAGAAACTAACGAGCATGGCTAATTTACCCGAAAGATTTCGTGAAGCGCATAGGTTACTGAGAGCAGCATTGTCAGAAAATAAACTTTGAAACTTGCCCCGTAGAGGAAATATTTGAACGTTTTGAAGACATAGAATGCGCCAGCGGATTTAGATTACCAGATTTAGAACACTGTAATTATCTTCTCTGGTAATTAGGTGTCTAAAGCAAAACGCTACATGATAGAGGCTGTGATTCTCTCCGTATTGGAAAAGAGCTCCAGCTAGGTTCTCATAAGAACTGTCAGTGACAACTTATGACGTTTTCTGAGGAGAAAAAGGGAGGAGAATTATTGCCGATGAAACCAATTTCTTCAATAAATTGAAACTGACTCACACTGTTCTGATTAATTAAGTTTGACATCCTTTTTCAGCAGATGAAATAAGGGTTAGCAGTGTAAAGCGAAATAAGGGATATGCCGGCGTACGAATTTGAGCACCCCACAGAAAGATTCAACATTCTTTTTCGCCTTAGGGGTGGGAAAATCTAAAATGGTGGACACTATCTTTGGTGAAACTTCAATAGATTGACCTGACACAATATTACCTAGAATTTCTAGCTTGAAATGCCCGATCAGACACTTGTTAGGGTTGAGGCGTAATTTTGCATACTTCAGTCAAAGTAAAAGAATATCTAAGAGTTGGAGGGTTTGGGGATATGTTGATACGTGAAATATAATGTCATCCATATAGTGCCTTAGCACTGAAGGTTATATTCCATCTGCTACCATTTTCATGAGTATACTGAGCTGAGAACTGTGCGGAATCCCATATATATGATGAAATTTTCCACAGGAGGAGATATTGAAGTCCGTTTTGTGTTTAGAATGCTCAGTAAGTGGAATTGAAAAGTAGGCCTGCGAAAGGTCAAGGGAGGAAAGATATTCCTTTTCTGCTATATTGGTCCAAATTTCCTCGATAATACGGTAGTTTGTTCCTATCGGTTTGATGACCTCGTTGAGATTTCTATCGGTTTGATGACCTTGTTCACATACGAAAAGCTGTGTCTGTCCGTCCTTCTTTTTACCAACATCACTTGATTATTGTATTCTGAACCCAAACACGGGTCGATGATCTTTTGCTGACATAATTTTTCTAATAGCTTTGTATTTAATTTTTGACCGGAGGTAAATGGGGAGGAGGAATTGCTTAACATTTACTGGTTCACTGTTTCCAGTGCCTATGTGGTGTTTCCTAAGGGATGTCATCTCAAAACATGCTGATATCCAGTAAAAACGTATGCAAATTCGTGAATGAGTTGGTGAAATTTATACTTCATTTCCTCAGATAAATCAGGATTACACTTGAATATACATGAATCTACCAATTTGAGTGAAACTGGCGAAGTTTTCTCATTTTCTCTTACTCTTTTCTGATTCCGTCGTCCATGAAGGAGATGCTATATTGGCCAGATCGATCTGTGGATCGTCCTCTGTAAATGTGTAAATTATGCCACATAGAACTGGGGTTCCAATGATAGCGTATTTTGGAAGACCGATTGTCTCCTTCGTAATATTAAAATGTATCATTTTCGAGTTCGGGCCAGAGATGGTAAGAGCAGACTGCAATCCAAAAGAACTAAGGGTGAAATCTTCAGGATCTAAAATTAAATTTTTGTCCTTTCTTTGAAAATTCATGATTTTTACTGGTAAGCGTTCTATTTCTTTTTGAAACTTTGCAAACTTGGGTTTGAAGATTTTGTGTTGATGGGGACGGCATAAGATTAGAAAAGGGGATATAGAAGTCGAAGGCTGTATAACAGGTAAATACCTGTTGCATGTGGAAAACTAAGAGAACTCGTAGTAGCTAACTGAGCAAATTGCTGCTGTAAATATGTTGGCACAGAATTGTTTAGCGTTGCAACGTGTGCTGGCGGTACAGCGTCGGAAACAGTACTGGGTCTTAGGCCATGGCCGGAAATTTGCCTACTGTAGGATTTATTATTTGATTTAATTGTTCCAGTTCTTCCCTTCTGTGGTCTGTAATGGCGCAACAATTCTTATCTATGTTTTGGATTTCCTATTCATCGACTCTGTAAATTTTCTTGGACTCAAACCGGATCAATAAATCACTACGGAGTCTATGCATGATCGATTTTAAAATAAAATAACTTGTCTTAATTGAGTTTTACTTTATTTCCCTTTGTTTTTTCTTTTCAAACTTCTGA
>JAGDQP010006290.1:59018-73214 GCA_022664845.1 Lepisma saccharinum | reverse complement strand
CTAGGGTTGGATTTTGGTTTTTCTTGGCTCTTTAAGAAAATTATTAAATTAGCCTCCTTCCATTTAGTTGGAAATCTGCATTGTTTCAAGCATTCAGTGAAAAGTCTTGCCAGGTACGGCGTCCAAAGGTCCTTTGTCCTTTTAAAGATCTCAGATTTAATGCCATCTGGGCCTGGTACTTTTTTATTTTTTAGAGTTTTAATAGCTAACTCGATTTCTTGATTTTTTACAGGAAGTTCTTCTATTCCATCATCTCTTCTTCGAACGAGTTCTAGTATATTCTCCATTTCCATTCTGGTTCTATGTTGCTCTTCTGTTTCGTTCTCTTCCGAATCTTTTGGTATTAGTTCATTCATCAATAAGTCCGCCGACTCCATCCACGTCGTAGTATATGTGCTATCTGATTTTTTTAAGGTTGCCAATGTCGTCGGTGATGTTTTCTCCATAAATATTTTGTATGGAGAACCCCAAGGATTCAGAGTCAAATTAGTATCCACAAATTTATCCCATGACTCCTTCTTCCTAATGTTTAATTTTTCTTTGTACTCCTGTTTAGCTATTCGATATTGTTCCAGTTTCCTATTTCTAAGCTCCAGGTCCAGAGTTTGCTGATAACTTTTACGTTTAGCCCTGACGATCCTCCTCTGTCTTTCCAGCTCGGCGCACCAGAAAGGGGCTGTGGTGTTTGTTTTGGCCTTCCCCTGCGGTGGACCAGCAGTCCCCATTGCTTGCTTTACCGTGTCTTCAATCTTCATGGCTATTAAATCCACGTTAGCGCCATTTTCTACCTCAGGCAATACTAAATGACTGAAATACGTCCCAGTTCATTCTATTTATGTTGTATTTGATGGAGTCCTCATCATGAGCAGTGCCCTGCGCTATTATATTCGTTGTTCCAATTTCAAATTTAATTACATTGTGATCACTACTAGTGAGACCATCCAGAACTTGCCAATTTTGAATTCTATCTCCTAAGTTCTGTGAAGTTAGTGTTAAGTCAATGTTTGATGTTGCACCCGCGTGGTTACTGTAAGTAGGTCGTTGTCCATCCTTATTTATTATTACTAAATTATTTGCAAAAATTAAATCTTCCATCTGCTCTCCTCTCCTCCTGCCTCTGTCATTTCTAATGTTACTGAACCATAATGGTGACTTCGCATTTGAATCCATTGTTATGATTATATTTTGATTCGAGTATGTATTTATTATTAATTCTAATTTGTTTATAAAACTGGTGATCTCAAATCTAAACTGGCAGTACATACTAATTAAAATAAATTTTCCGAATCCTGTTAATAATTCAACGCAAGCCGTAAATTCATCAGTAAATTGTGAAATATCAATAATTTGATAGTTTCTATTAAGATTGATAATTGCAGCTTTTGGATTTTCGCCCCTTATAACAATTTGCGCCGTTATTGGAATATTTATTAATCTACTTTTCAAAGTGTAAGGTTCCTGAATACATATGATATCGGTTTTTAATTCTTCAGCTAGTTTCCTCACTTCCATTCCAACCAGCCGGGAACCTTGTGCATTTATTTGCAGCACAGAGCACTGCTCAGGCCGCATACTATTATATATTTGGATACTTGGTATGCACATAGCAGCGCGGCCAGGACTCCCTTGTGTCCAACAGCACCCTGCCATGCGCCCTCACAAAGTCATTATATACCTCATTTAGGTTGAAGTCCTCGTCCCTACGTTCGAAGACTTCATCAACGAGTTCCATCAACTGTTCCGGTTCGGTTGGTAAATTATGTCTTTTTAAAGAGATACGATCCACCGCATCCGGTATGGGGAAAGTAATCCCCCCTCCGTCGCCGTGGAGTCTTCGCACAATATGTCTGAGGGCGATGGTCAGGATTTTTGACAGGAAACCGATTCTCAAACATATTTTGGGGTTGGTGGTTAATCATTCCATGAATTTACCAGCAAAGATTTATTTTGTGCTTTAGAAGCGGATAGAGACAAAAGATTTGCAGAATCTTTAGAAGTTCTTTTCTTGACTGACAGTGAATGTGTAAAACTGAGAGGAGGACGGAGCCTGTCATTCAGTCTGTCAGTTTGTGCATTCTGTTTCTCATTTCATTGATCTGAAAATTCTTGGAGGCAAAACTGCACCAGAATTAGAAGAAGAAAGAATTTGCGCTTACCTCATCCTTTAAGAAATTTGTGTGAGCGTTTCAGGACCTGAGTTTACGAAAAGGATAGCTCAGTGAAAGCGTGCTAGCATTGTATTTGAAGAGCTCAGATGTAACTCTGATATTGATAATGTTTCATGAAACTTTACATTTAATTCAATCTCACAGGATGAATTTCGAGAGGATACATTAAAAACATCAAGGTAGCTTCCTTCCCTTGGATCGAAGTAAAATTTAAAGCTGAGACAAGCTATTGTTTCTAATTTTCAATACTTTTACTCTGTTTTCCAATGAAGGATATAGACGATAGCCATTCCGGTCTTAATTCAAAGCACCAGTGCGGCTCTGGTATAACTGGGACAATTCCAAGGAAAACTCCCACACGAGCATAGCTTGGATCCTTAGCACCTCCCTCCGTGCAGACCCGAAGTTTGTGATCTTGGCCACTAGCCCACATTGTACATAATATTGCAGGTATATATATATAATTTTGATCTGGAATGTGCGTATAATGTCCTTAAACGTTTGAGATCAAGTAACGAGACACCCACGATAGACCTATGAGAATATTGAATGGCTTTATTCTAAGCTGGAATTTTTCCAGAATACCTCAGGAATGATTTATAATATTCCGAAAGAATAATCCATCAAAATATATTTCTATCATATAGTAAGGAATATCTCTAACATGTGTGTTTACCCCGGACATTCAGCTAATTTGTAGAATGTTCTACGTATTCCAATATCTCACAAGGGTATACTCGTAACACATTCCTAGAGCATATATGTGCCGTATGAGAGATCACTTGTTACTCGCCATGTTTAGTAGTGGAATTGTTTTTTCAATATTGTTGTCCTTGCTAGTAGACCCATGTGAACGTTACAGTTAATAGGTAAAGGTTACCTATATACCAACGAGAGATAAACATCCTTATATGATGGTCCATGTAATCTATATATCACCACTGCTTTGGAAGTTGATTTGCGTAGTTTTCAAGTATTGTTGCGCCGGTCACAGTGTTATAGTCACAGCAGAGTTAACGCTCCTTTTGCTAACCTCGAAATTATTTTTTTCAACGCACTGTTATAAGTAGGGACCGGATTTTAAGGTGCAAAAATGTGGTAGGAAAAAGGGAATAAAAGGTGCTGATAAATCATTCAAAAAGGTGCAAAGAAGGGTATCTTTTTTAAGTGCAATAGTATAGAGTTACATGAACATTCTTTATTCAAAACCAGCAAATATTGTTAAAATCTTGGTCTCTCCTCGATTTCTGAACTTCCACTGCAAAATTACCCATGTTCTCCCGGTACAATTTCAAAAATTTTGGTACCGTCGTGTTTGTTTCGTCACATACTATAAGAATCAAGCCAAAAAGAATTGGGGTCCGGTTTGCTTCCCTCCAACCCATTTTTACCTTAATTGCAAAAATTGTTTTATTTAATCTCATAAATCTGTACAACTGCTGCAAGTTTACGCAACTTTTCCTTCTTTATCTTTGGCATGCTATGCTTTTATTGAGAGGAATAAGTTCTGGTTCAGATTGTTACAGAACCAAGCAAAGGTAAAGACTTCAAACTCCAAAGTGCGAATGAAGAGCTCGATTTCTTTTTCAGAACATTCTTTCTACACGAAACCTCGACGGCATGCGCAACAATGGTACTAGGAATAAACAACCTTTTTTTCTTCTATCGCGGAGTTTTGGAAGACGAAAGGAAATGATAGCTCCTTGTCGTATATTGAGAACAATATTTATTGACTGTTTGCGCCGTTATTGTTGCCATTGTGTCGCCTAAGATTGCGTCTAAATTAATGGAATAATTATAGATATGTGTAAACCAGATTGAAAATAAAATGTATCGTTCTGTACAATTTTTTTAAAAAAAGAGAGAAAAAAGGGACAATAAAGGTGCTGAAGGTTAAAAGAAGTAAAAAAAAGGGGAAATTTTATTAATCTAGCAAAAAAGGTGCAATATTCACGGAAAAGGTGCAACACAATGCGTTTATTTCAGTTCGTTTTATGCCCGGAAATACATACTTTGAACTTTGGTTGTTTATAAGCTACATTTTAAGAAAAGGTGCTGCACCTTAAAACCCGCTCTCCAGTTATAAGAATAGGTCCTACTACAATCATAACTTTGAGGGCAGTGTTTGGAGATAGTGTATTAACTTTTGTAACACATTTACCGTTTCGATTATGTTGTTTATCGAAAGGCAAAGATCAACAATAATATTTCTGCTTCGAAGGGAAGCATCGTCTTCAGTTTTAATTAAGATCGATAAAGGCTATAAACATAATCATACCGTTTACTCTGCACGTAGGGAAAGATGTTATTCAAAGTACCACTCCGACGTTTATCTACTGTGGCCAATGGAGACCAAACAAATTTGCCGACATGATGACATTGCGAGGTACGCATATCGATTCTGTGGCGTTTCTTATGCTTATATAATGTTGTATCCAGGTCCTTTTTATCTTAATTCGACAACATCCCAACTTGCCCCCCGCCCCCACAAAAAAAAAAAAAAAAAACCTGTACACCACACAATTTCAAGAAGTAAAACTGCTTTCTTTCAATCTAAAAGTCAGGGTTCTTTTTGCACATTACAATTCATTTGCCGCTTATTAAATATTTAACTTAAATATGTTGTAATATTAATTGAATATACGTGTACCGGCTGTCTGGATGCAGAAATTTTGAAGGTCAAAGTTCTTATTATAGACTTCTACTGCTAACTGCACTTCGAAAGCTTTAAACGTGATCATTTGATCTGATTTTAGTCTTAACAGGGCTAACTATCATCCCTTCGCAACTACAAGAGTTTCCTATTTTAAAATTATATCACAAAGCTTTATGTTTCTGTTAAACAAAAGATAACCCTTCGCATCCTTCCTGAATCCTCGCGAGGTTCTGGGAGAGCGATGTGCTTGGGCATTTGTTGTTTAAACCTCCTGTAGCGTCATTAAATAAATCCTGAACTTACTTAGAACAATCCTAGTTTAGTCACGAAACCAGTAACTTTACTCAAGAATGTTCAAATCAGTTTAAAACAAAATCCTCTGTGTTCTTCTTGAATCCTTGCGAGGTTCTGTACTTAGATTTTGTCTTAAAACCTTGACGTTTTAAAGTTAATTTTAAACATTCCGAAAGGCAGTTTCAAAGCTAACTTTGTGCAGGAGCATTAATAAAAGTATTGGCTTGAAGTGTCTATCCTCATTCTATGATTTTATTTTTCTCATCGCCGAAAGTCTAAGTTCGCAGCTTTACAGACAACAACTTATAAGTCCGGAACTACATTTCCCTATCTTTACTTTTCTGACAAAATATATCTCTAAGATTGCGCAATAGTTCCTTCTATTAACGATCAAGATGGTCGCCTATCCTATCAACATCGTAGCTGGTAGCAGTCCTCATTTCTACATGGCAGCCGGTCACAGACTAGATTGCATAGTAGCCGGTTGCAGACTCGCTCTTGAGCAGACGTCATCTGAAGTGATCAATACTAGAGTCCTCTGCCGTTAAAATCTTTGAAACAATCTATTTTTTTCTCCAGTTCCTCTGGTGGTCACTTTTCCCAGGTTGCAAAGACAACAACAACAAGAACAACAACAAAAAAGAACAAGGAGAACATTTCTATTGTCGCGGACAAAACTAAACGACCTTCAATCCTATAGTAAACATATGGCGTCAGGGTCGTTTTGTTTCGTCTTGAACTATACCACCTGTTTGAAAGCACGCCTGTTTGCCTCTTGTCTCACAAAGGCCTATTGCTTACTCAGTTTCCCTCGCATCCCAGAACTTGCTTTCGAAGATGTTTTCTTTGTGTCTAGCACACTTTTTACGCCCTTTAAAATTATGTATTTTTAATGTTATAGCCAACCAGCCAAATTTCACCAACAATTTACAGAGAATAACGAATACAAATTAACACAAAATTTACACACACTTTTTTATATATATATCCGGCCGAATCTTCTACTAATTAATGTATAAAAAACCATAAAAGATAATATATAGATTAATAACATAAAAATAGTACACCCAGATAAATACAAAACACACAAGTGATAAAAAAAATGTCAGTATTTCTTTTCACTAAAGTTCTCTGAGTCTTTTTCTGCCCTAAACCTATTTTTTTTGGCACGCAATGCTGAGCTACCGTTTGTCTGTGGCTCACTATGAAAACAAAAGGGATATTAACATCAAACTACTAGGTCACCAAATAGAAGCAAAATCGTTAACACTGAGTAAAATTTGTTGGACATTAAATCGTTCAATCCATCTAAATGATTATGAGTGAAATGAAATGAGACGGTCTTTCCTAGTTTACTTGAGATGTATTTTACCTCCCTAAGGAGTAGTTGTTTAGTTATTTCGTGCCGATAGTGTGTTTCAGATGAAATGTCTTGTTATTTTATTTGTAAGCTCGTAAGTACTTATATCAAGATCATGGATTTAGATACGGGAGGCGGATCTACTTCTAGCGAGCCGAAACTGAAGCCAGCACAAGACATTAAAAAACAACTGAACATCACGTTCCGTACAATACCATATTTAAAATATTCCAAACTCCCTCCTCTCCTCTCTTCCCTAGCTAGATCATCCATTCTTTCCTTCCACACACCCAGGCATAGGCCAACCAATAAGCCACAAGTTAATCCCAATCATCCAGGCAAGATTAATCGAAAACCGGCTTAATCAAGTTGACCCAGCTTAATTGTATTGGGCCAGTCAATCCGTCTACCGTATTCACATCCATGTATCAAGATCAGATAAAGATATTCATTGATATGTACGCAATATCACTTGTTTAAACAATTAAAGTTATAAGCATTTAGGGAAATGATACTTCTTTCAGAAACAAAAACAAATATTTAACTTCTAGTATAATTTCCTACGTTTTTCTTGTGTATAATCATGGATTTAGATACGGGAGACTGGCCCAATACAATTAAGCTGGGTCAACTTGATGCCGGTTTTCGATTTATCTTGCCTGGATGATTGGGATTAATTGCGTCTTATTGGTTGGCCTATGCCTGGATGTGTGGAAGCAAAGAATGGATGAAGATCTAGCTAAGGAAGAGAGGAAAAAGATTGAAATATTTTAAATATTGTATTGTACGGAACGTGATGTTCAGTTGTTGTTTTTTAAAATCAATTTCACTTTCCAGGTGATCATGGCTTGTGCTGGCTTCAATATCGAGATCCATGGTGTATAATAAAAGAAAATCGAACTTGATATTGGCGGTAAAAGTTAGTAAAGTTATGTGCAATTTACATCCTTTTCGTAATGTGTGTATTTTGTAAAATATTTGAATTACACGTCATCTAAACCAGCTTTGCGTCCTTCTTTAATCACTAAGAATATTAATTGCATCGTAAAAGAAGACGAAGATATATGACAAACTTCTATAGTTTCTTCCATACACGCTGCATACTATTCGCAGAAATGTTCACATGTTCTCTCGAAACTAAGTTCTGCGTCTACTAACTACCACGATTACGGTATTTGATTGTTCTTTTCAGATCTGTTGATAAGGAGTGCTCCCAGCCGTATTGTGATTGTGTCTTCAATGGCTCATAAATGGGCACATCTTGAATTGGATAACTTAAACTCAGAGAAGGAGTTTGTTAAAGCAACGCTTTATAATAAAAGTAAATTGGCAAATGTTCTTTTTGCAAATGAACTGGCTAGGAGATTGGCTGGAACAGGTAAATGAAACTGGTTCAGTTTTAGAGTTCAATTACCAATTTTTGCTTGATTTTTTTTCAACAAAGCAAAACATGAAGTAACAAAGCAAGTATAAGCCGAGTTTGATTCCCGGCTTGTGTAGCACCATTTTATTTGTTGTTGTGATAGACTACATGCAACTGGTATGCATCTGCAACACGCCAAGTAACGATGGCCCATATCTACAAAAGAACATCGACTTCACGCCTCTATATAGGAATCGTTCCTTGCTACTTCCGGGACTTCGCGTCTAAGATAAGGCGCGGTGACTGGCAACTATGACTCCTTCTTCTTGTGACTTGGACAAAGTAGTGAGAAGGCGTGTGAGGGGCGAGATCCCCTAATGCTTTGTTTAGATTACTAACATTGTTACGATGGCAAAATCATGATTAAAATATCTTACGTTTAGACAACCGAACATAACTTGCTTATCGTGCTTGTATTACCATTGTCTGTGAAGAAACAGGTAGAGGTTTCCGTAGAGTAAATAATCTGCTTGTTACACGGAATACATTTAAATTATATAATAATGAACACAAATGAACTGATTGTAGCGTGACAGTTGGTAGATTAGTTCTGCCATCATTCTTTTATACTTTAAAAGTGATATGCACGACTAGGATTCTATATAGTTCGATAAAAGAAGAAATAAACTCACGAAGTGAGTCCCGCCTAATGACTAACTTGCGTTTACATTAGTAACGGAAGAAGATAACCGTCGTAAGTTAACGCTGGTTAAGGTTGAAACCCGCGTTAACGGTAACTGGCGTTTACATTACTAAAATGATCTCGGTTAATATTAACCACAGTAAGATGTTAGTGACGTAAACAGAGCATAGGTGAAAATAGTTTAATATAACATAATGGTGGCCATTTTGTTGAAGACATAATTGCATGACTATTTATTAATATTATGTCGTACTAGAACGCCAAATAAAGACACCATGCTGGTGATAATAGTGAACTTTCTGCGGAACGACGAACACTATTGCGCACGTCATGTACCACACCATGTGCTCTGAAACGGACAGCCGTGCTAGATAAGTAACAGAGTAACAGACCATTACAGACGTCATTGTTAACCTGCTCTATACTTACAAGAATTTCAATAGACCGGACTGATAACTTCAGTACCATTTTTTCCAGTTACAGTTTCCCCTTTATTGGTAATATCGAAAGGCAGTAAATTCTTTCCCAATTCAGTTTACCGTTTGTATATGTCTGTATTGTTATCACGAATCGATTGAAATTACCGTTATCCTTTAGTATTTCCTGTTTTATTCCACTGAGTAGCCTGGAAACTTCGGGAACAAGTAAGTATTTGTGTATGAGGGAGTTTCATTTGTTTCTCGTTTTCAGGCAGGTTTGTTCTCTTTGTATTCAAGCCACGAACTAGCGCAATCTGTTGTGATACTTGAGGTCATCAGTGGTACAATGGGGTCTTAAAAGCCTTGTACCCACGTGGAATATTGCAATCAATGGCACCTTATTTTATCACTGTGTTGCTTTACCTTAAATTAAAATTCACATTAACTTCATTTGCAACTTTAAAATTAACAACAAATGTTAACAGCCATTTGCATAGAGAGCAGTGCTCGAAGTGGGGACCGTGCTCTTACCGTTTTTATTTTGGATTTGGTGTATCTGTACATTTTTTTATTAATGGGAGCTTCTTGATAGAACGTCCAAGCGTCTTACCAGAAGGACATTGCGTCTTACGGGTAGTACGTTTAGAAACTGTGAAAATGAATGGTTTGCGCGCGCCTGGACGTTCTTTCATTATTACCTTTATTTTCAATAATCTATCGCCGCCACTAGGTACAAACGTACCCGTACCTTTTTTTCAGCCCACTCCTTCAACCGTTCCCTTAACTTTTCTAACCCACTTCGAGTACTGATAGAGAGTAAGGTATCATCATCGAAACTTTACAAGGCCTCATATTGGGTTTTCTCATATGGACATAGAAAAAGGAATGGGGAATGTAGAGGATGGATAACATCACAGCAATCGCCTGGTGGGACTGAGGGAAAGCGTGGAAAACGTCAGTCACGATTACCTCTTCTCCCTATGATCGGAAGTCAGCTACCAGTCCTAGGCCATGGGAGTTCGGTGTGTACTGTAATGGTATAACACCTAATTATAATCATGAGAATGTGTACAGAAGATTTGAATTATGTTCCAAATATTTAATGTATTTTTATATAAACATTTTCTATCAATTAGGTGTTACTGTAAATAGCCTACATCCTGGAGTGGTCCACACAGACATATTTAGACATTTACCTTCGGTAATTTACCCACTTGTTGAATTCCTTTTGGAGAATTTCTTTAAGGTAAGTTTCTTGTGAGGGATTAATTAGTACTGGCAGTTGAGTAAAGTTTCAGATACTGAGCTGCTTCTTGTGTGAGATGTATCTTTGTTATAGACATTAAAATTTTGGTACAAATATAGTGTACATAAAGTACTTGAGGGTGCAAACTTTTTTTTTACTTCCTCTTGCAATAAGATATATAGGAATTTAATATCCATTTCGTTCCATAACTCCCAACAAGCCTTACAAAATAGTATTATGTTTGGAAACTTCCAGGATTTTATGAAATCTAAATTCATATTATTTTTATTATATTTTTTGCTGCATAATTTCAGTCGTTGTCTTATTTTCAAGCACTGCATTGCATCTAGGTGTGTGAGAGAAGGAATGTAGGTAGTGCTTGAAAATAAGACAACGATTGAAATTATGCAGCAAAAAATATAATAAAAATAATATGAATTTAGATTCCATAAAAGCCTGGAAGTTTCCAAATATGATACGATTTTGTAAGGCTTGTTTGGAGTTATGGAACGAAATGGATATTAAATTCCTATATATCTTATTGCAAGAGGAAGTTAAAAAAAAGTTTGCACTCTCATGTACTTTATGTATACTATATTTGTACCGAAATTTTAACGTCTATAACAAAGATACATCTCGGACAAGCAGCTCAGTATCTGAAACATAAGGTTAGATATTAATGAGGCTTTATGACTTCTTCTCCTAGTTATCAGGAGGAGCACCTAGTGGTTGACTAATGATAAACAGGATGGAGTTGTATTACAAGACGAAATTCGACAATAAGTTCGAAGAATGTGGTTACTGTTCATACATACCTAGTCTTATGGGATTCCTCTAGACGCCATCTTCGAAGTACCTCTCATTGTTATACCCTTCTCCGAACGATTGTTGGAAGAATTCCTCCGTTTCATTTTCGGTTACCTCCGTCGTAGCAGCCTCTTGTTTTTCTGCAATTCGCAAATCTCCTGCCCTTCAGCACTCTTCATACGTGGGAAGAGGTAAGTATCCGTTGGAGTATTATCGTGATGTGGAATTCAAGTGTTACCTCTCCACAATGTAGCGCTCCTTCATCGGCCAAGAATGTCCACAAAGAATCTTGTAGCCGTTTGAATCATCGATACCAATCGTAGATGCTTGCTTGTGACACCCATTCCATTTGTTACACTTGTCGCACCATCCGAAATGTTTTTGCTGCTGTCTTGCTCCAATTTGATACATGTCATAATGTTGGCACGTTGTTCCAACGATGATATATTGATGACAACGTTATTTTCCAAGTTGAATGATGTGAAACTATGTAAGCACGTCTGCTGTTATCATTGTACTCTTTGCTACCGTCTACTTCCTGGCGAGGACAACACGTGCGCACACGTGCCCACACGTGCGCAGACAAACAAATCTACTGTAACTAACCTTGTTGAATTGACTCATTTCTTAGCTAGGCAAATTTATAATAAAGGTCAAGTAGACGTAATTTACACAGATTTTTCGAAAGTCTTTGATGTAATTAATCATGACATCCTACTTAGCAAGCTTGTAACATTCAACCTCTCAGCAAAACTTCGCCAGTTGATGGCATCCTTTTTGTGTCACCGTAAACTCTGTGTTCGTTACAAAAATATTATAACCGAGGAATATGTTGTAAATTCTAGTGTGCCTCAAGGATCGAACCTTGGACCTCTTTTGTTATTATTTTCAAATGATTTGCCTGCTGTCATAATATCGTCCAACAAAGTTCTGTTTGCCGATGATTTAAAAATTTATTGTAGTATTTCTTCCGAATCGGACGCGATCTCCTTACAAAATGATATTAATGCAGTCTCCAACTGGTGCAAAACAAACATGCTATTATTAAACATTAATAAATGTAGTATAATGTCATATACGAGAAAATCAAACTATTTAAAATTTGACTACAATGTTAATGACTCTTTACAAGTTCGAGTCGCTTCTATTACTGATCTTTGTGTAACCATTAAATCTAACCTGTCATTCGACATGAAGATAAATCGCCTTGTTAGCGAAGCTTACAGGAACCTCGGGTTTGTAATGAGCTTAACTAGCGATTTCTCGAATACTGATGTCTTGAAAACTGTATATACAGCGTATGTTAGGTCAAAGTTAGAATACGCTGCAATAATATGTGATCCTAATGCACAGAAGAACTCTCGGCAAATTGAAATTATACAGTCTAAATTTGTTCGATTTTTGACATACAAAGAAACTGGAATATATCCTACATTTGAAAAGTACTTAGACCTGGTAAATAAGTATAGGTTACAATCTCTTGAAAACAGAAGAGTTAATTTTCTCTTAACTTTCCTACACAAACTCTTGCACAGTAAAATCGACTCAGAAAGCTTATTATCTGAATTAGGGCTGTATGTACCGCTTAGAGTAACTCGACCTCGTAATACTGTCTTCCACCTCTCGGCCCAAAGAACTAAAGCAATGGACTTATCGCCTATTAGGAGAATGCGTTCATTATATAATTGTATTCTTAAAGAATGTCCTGAGATCGATATATTTAACATAAATATGAGAGAATTCCATTATATAAAATAATGAATACTTCATGCAGAATATCTTACCATACAGCTCCAAATATGTGTATTATATCTGTGTGTATATGTAGAGAATGTCGTAAGTGTATGTTGAACACTACAATTAGGTTATTAACCTGTTGTGTTGGATAAATAAATAAATAAACTTGAATATATGTAACAGCGCTGACAAAAGCTGCGAAACCACTCTACCGCGTAACAAACAGTTTGGCAGATATTGGCCAGTATTGTCTTCACAAATGTAAGTGATGGTGTTCTACAAAGTGAGTAAACGAGAAGGGAGAATCTCAACAGTCGCACAGGGTAAAAGACACAGCAGGGCAACCCTGGGAGGCACAGTCCATGTGCGAGATGCCAAATGACGTATACCCAGTGGTACTCGTAACTAATAGTAATTTCAGGAGTTTAATTGAAGTATCATTTGACATCGCGCACATGCTCTTGAAGGTTGCTCTGATGTGTCTTTTGTCCTGTGTAACTTATTATTCTCCCTTCTGTTTTACTTTGTAGAAAATTCTCTTATATTTGCGAAGACTTATTTACTGGCCTATAACTGGAAGTATATTACACTTTCGAATGACTTTGCAGCCTTTGTCAGCACTGTCAGATCAGCGGCGTATTCTCCATGAATGCAAGGCATGCACTGCATGCCTTCGGATTCTAGTTTATTTATTTTATTATTTTCCAAGGAGAAGGTTTTGAGAAATTACGAAACTTCACCTGATATCCTAGACCAGAACCCGTAATAAGAAAGGTGGCAGCTGGCAGCTGGCACTCGCTTGCAGTAAGTAGTTTAGTAAACTGTTCACGTGTGGCGCTGCAGTATTCTCGTCTATCTATGTGGGCGTCTACTCAAGATCTTTGTCGTCCGCTTGCCTGTGAATGTGTGTTTTATTGGGTGAAAGACGCGGGAGAAATACTAAATGCATGCAACGCTTAAAGTTGCATTCAGCGAGCATAGTTGCCATCTAGATGAGAGAGTGTGTGTTGCAGCGCCGTCAATGTATGTGGAATTCCACAAAATGTTTGTAATTTTGGAAGTTGTTTGTAGTTTGCGTGGAGTGGAATTCTGTGTGGAATATGTGAAGATTTTCAGAAAAATCACGATAAACTTCTAAATGTGTTATATACTCATATTTTCTTGACTTTACTGAGGATATTTCCTATTTTCGCATTTCATCTAGAAAAGGATAAAAGTTATGAACTAACGTAATTATTTCCTCCTTAGTGGCAGCTGTCATTTCCGTGAGCGGCAACAAATGATCAAATTCTTTCTTGCTCTCTGTGTCTTCTGTATACCTACCGCGCCATCCTATTCTTTTTCTGTAGGAAAATTTAATTTAACACCAAAACGAGAAGAAATTATCACCTTTTCGGTTCCAGTTTTCGCATGAAAACTGGCATGCTATTGAAACACTTGTAA
>JAGDQP010006290.1:0-59008 GCA_022664845.1 Lepisma saccharinum | reverse complement strand
TACTCGAGGTCTATGACAGTAAGAAAGAGGGAATTGCAAGTTTGTAAAGAGCAATTAGATAGAAGTCATCTCTTATTCCCATACATAATTCTTAATAATAATAATAATAATAGTAATAATAATAATAATAATAATAATAATAATAATAATAATAATAATAATAATAATAGTAGTAGTAGTAGTAGTAGTAGTAGTAGTAACAACATTGCATGCCCAACCTCAAAACTCAGGATACGCCACTGTGTCAGATATATTTTGAGTAATAAATGCGTATTCAAACCGAAACTGCGGGAGCTGATGCAGCGGCTGCCCGGATTGTATTCCTATTGCTCCAAACATCTAACTCCCTCTAGCGGATAAACGGAGCCTTACACGGTCGAATTAGTTTGTAGGTATTATCAGCATCGCCTTGTGAATATATGTAAGAACTCTTGTCAAAAAATTCCCGTTCCACCCGGAACACTTCCCTTGTAAGTACTAACCGTTGAGTAGAATACTAAGGATCGTTCTCGTTGTTTCATTGTAGACACCGGAAGAGGGAGCCCAAACATCCGTCTATTTAGCAGTTTCAGAAGAAGTTGAAGGCGTAACAGGGAAATATTTTGCAGACTGCAAGGTTAGTAGACATAAGGTTATCATAAAGGTTGTGATGCTTCCCTCGAAAAAAATCTGGCTACGAAAAATTAAGGATTCAAAAAATATTGCCTGCAAGCTATAGAAGATTTCTTCAACATTACTTATAAAACACTAGCTAAAGTACCCGTCCGTTGGTGTGGGGTGAATAAAATATGTTGGCAACTGCAATACCACCATCATCATCACCACCACTAGTATTATTACTACTACTATTACTACTGCAAACAGTACTGCAATGCTTTAAAACATTAAATCTAATTTTTTTATTTACAAAAATCCAAATTAAAATTTAAAAATTCATTTATTTATTTATTTTTGATTGTTGTTTTTACTTAAAAATGGAAACAATGTATTTATTGGATTGTTATAAACAATTAAATCACCGTTTTTATTAATTAGTTCGCGACACTTCAGGTTACAAAAAATGTGATAACATCCATTATCTGATCATGTGCGAAAAATCATTAGAATCGGTCAAGCCATTTTGGCGTGATGATGATACAAACACACTAACACTCATGTTTATATAGAAAGATTTATTTGTTATGCCTTGTTTACATTACTAACATTTTACCATGGTTAACCCGAGTTCATTTTAGTAATGTATACGACAGTTATTACCGTTAACGCGGGTTTCAAATTTAACTAGCGTCAACTTACGACGGTTATCTTGTAACGTTAGTAGGAAACTACTCTCTAAACGCAAGTTAGTTATTAGGCACGAATCACTTCGTGAGTTTATTTATTTCTTTATCGAAATATATACTATAACAGTGGCGCGTACTACTTTTAAAATATAAAAGAATGATGGCAGAACTAATCTACAAAATGTGACGCTGCAATCAATTCATTGTGTTCATTTTTTATAATTTAATCCTCTCCCGTGTAACAAGCAGACTCTTTACTCAACCACAGAAACCTCAACCTGTTTCTTTACAGACAATGGTAGTACAAGCACGATAACAAATCGGTAGTCTGAACGCAAGTTAGCTTTACCCATAAGTTTTACCATCGTAAAATGATAGTGATCTAAACAAGACATTAGGCATGTAGACTGCCGACACCATTCCAGAAATCCATTAATTCAAATGACAATTGTTTTACTCTCTTTTTCTCTCTCAGAAACGGAAGTCGGTCCTCAGCTATTTGACCATTTATTGACATTTTTACATTTGGGACCCACCTTTCCACCCCTACCTCTCCGCATCCTTTGCACAATTTCACTTCGCGCGCCTGATGGGCACAACGAACTAAACGTGTTCTCCATGAAATTTTGGTAGGCCATCCCCAGGGTAGAGTCCCTGCCTCGACCCCAGACTCGGCGTCGAGACACGGAGTCTATAAGGACCTGTTTCCACAAAAGTTCCTCAAAAAAAAAAAAAAAAAAAAAAAAAAAAAAAAAAAAGCAAAGAAAAGAGGAGAAAGTTGGGATTTTTTTTTCTGTGGCCCAGTTCCCGGATACAAACCTGGGCCCTGTTTCCGCGGTTGAGGTGATTTTTTTTCTTTTCTTTTTTGTTTTCAATCAAATTTATTACGAACTTGAGCTGAAAAAACAAATACATAGTTATTTATACACTTATTGATAATAGTTTTATTTGTTTTTAGTTGTTGCTTTATTTATGCTACTTTATATGTGTTTATATCTCTATTTCTATTTGTTTCCTTCCCACTTGTACACATCTGTTTTCTTACATTGTTCGTCACTCACATATCACACACACACCACACTCTATTTTGAAATTCTGAATATTAAGTTTATTATTTTAATGGTATGTCATTTTAGCCTATGTCTTTAAGTTAAGTTTATTAAACTTAATTTTATATTTTATTTGTTTTATTTCCTATTTCGTTACGTGATACTGCAATGGTTTTTATAATCTGTTTAGCTATCTATTCTCTATTACTAAATTTACAGGTTTTTAAGGTCTACTACAGTGGTATTATTATTTGCTTCATTCACAAAATCAAACTAATCAAAGTTCACAATTTTCCTTACTTAAGTTCCATTTGATTATCCCTTCCTTTTCACCTATACCATACCTACATCTACCCTACACCTAACCATCACCGAACCTATCGCTACCTAACCCATTCTCACTCACATCTCACATTCACTCAAGCAGGAGGAGCTGATTCAGAAGTTCCATTCCCGGCGGCTGGACAAGTCCTCCAGATCTACAGATCGAGGCCACTCCTAGGATTTTCTCCTCTTCTTCCGCTCCTCCGTACTTCCACACTGCACTATACACTTTACACTATCACTCGCAATCGTTTAGTTATCCCGTCAATCCAGCGCCTCGGATACCGAATGCCGTTCTATCCCTTGGGTTGGCAGCCAGGCACTGGGGGCAGAATCGACACGTAATAAGTCACTATCACATACGCTATATTTTCCGTTCACCCTCACGACAACGACTTCAGTCGACCATCGGGAACCATCGAAGACCATAGCCGTGGAATAGTTTGTGTGTATTCTCAATTGTTTCTATCCCCTTTGGATTTTCCCGGTCGCGCGCGCTCATCCATACCGATTATTATTTACATTTATTTACAGCACTTGAGTTTATAAGACCATAATTCCGTTTATACACGATTAATCCGCACACGTAATTGTCATCATTTAATTCGCGATAGCGACTTTCGATCCGCCTGTCGGGAGCTCTCGAGCATTCCAGACGGGCTTTCCTGCGGTCGCGTTCGTTTATCCGTACCAACGAGTGGTTGTATATTAATTTGAAGTGCTTTAACTGTTGATTCCTTCATTAGTAGCATAATTTTTTTATGTATGTTCCTTTCAATTTTGTTGAAATTTAATTTTTTCCATGTATGAAATATAGGTCGCCAACTGATCCAGGACTTCTCGTTTCGTTTCATCACGCAGCATTTCTATTACTGTTAGATTATTCAATTCCTCTCTTTGCTCCACAATTCGTGTATTAACTGTTCCGTCCGTTTTTAATTGATTGTCAGGGCACTTAAGAACCACGTGTTCCGGTGTTGAGTCCCGACCACATTCGCACGCCGGAGAGGCCGCCAGTCCCAGTTCGTGTAGTTTTGATTTATAAGGTCCATGCCCACTCAGAAAGTGGACAATTCCTTTGTCAGGATTCCATCGTTCCTCAATGCTTTCTATAAAAGCGAAAAGTCTTCTTGATTTTGTAGAAGTTTCCCAGCCTGATTGCCATATTTTTACAATTATCTCTTCGATTTCCTCTTTCGAGTTCGGCATTTGATTTAAGATTTCAGTTGTCTTTGTTAAGTTATTCTTCTTTAACCAGTAGTAAGCAGCCGATTTCCTAGCTTCTAAATTCAATGGGAGTATTCCCAGGATTACATTTAATGCCACCCCCGGCGTTGTTCTGTAAGCTCCGGACATTCTCGAAAGTATTGTTCTTTGCGCCCTGTCCAGTTTTTCAGCCAATTTCTTGTTTTCTTTTATTCTGTGCGCCCAAATGCTCGACCCATAAGTGCCAATTGCTTTTATTATCTGATTATTATATAGGCCAATTAATTTTAAAGGTAGTTTGAATTTAGTATTCGCCAGAGTTATTAATTTATTTTCCTCTGTCAAAATTTTATTTGTTGTTTCTTCAATGTGGTAATTGAAACTTAATTTCTCGTCTATTATTACACCTAAGTATTTAAAAGTTTTTACTCTTGCTATGTTCTTGTTTTCATATTTTACTGTTGAATTCCTAATTAGTCTATTCTTGAAAACCATATATTTCGTTTTATCGGCCAAGATGGTCAGCTTGTTTTTATCACACCATAGTTTTAGTTCATTTGATACTGTCTTAATTTTATCCTCTATTTGATTCCTTGAATTCCCTTCAATTAGTATCGCTATGTCGTCTGCATAAGCAATAACAGAGTAGACCTCTTCCATTATGTTTAGTTTCTTTAGGCATGGGTCAATGCAGATGTCCCAGAAGCTATCGGCCCACAGACACGCTTTATTTGGGCACCTCTCAAGTCTTTCGCCAGGGGCTTTTAAATATATTTTTCTGTTTCGGCAGTAGTCCCCCAGTACCCTGACCAGATATCGCGGGATGTTTAACTCTTTCATGTTTGCAAATAGCGCTGGCCACCAGAAGTTGTCGAAAGCTCCCTTTATATCTATATATAATGCTAATACATACTTTCCTTCTGAGTTGTTAATGTCACTGCAAAATTTATTTATAGCGTCCTGCGTCGATCTACCTCTTCGAAAGCCATACTGAATGTTGTCGTTCTCTAAATTTATTCTACTAGATTGTATCCTGTTTACTAATATTTTTTTAAAGATTTTGCTAATAACATTTAATAGGCAGATAGGTCTATAACATCTAGGATTTGTTTTTGGTTTCTCTTGGCTTTTTAAAAATACAATTAAATTTGCTACTTTCCAAAAATTTGGAAATCTCCCCTGTTTTATACATTCATTGTATAGCCTCGTTAAGTAAGGTACCCATATTTCTTTAAAAATTTTGTAGATCTCGGATTTTATACAGTCTGGTCCCGGTGCTTTTCGATTTTTCAACGATCTTATAGCCAATTCTATGTCTAAGTTCTGTATTAGTGGTATTTCGTCTTCCGTTATTTGTGCAGAGTCTATTTCCTGAAAGAAAATTGCCTGAGTTTCTCTTATCATTTTTTGTTCCTCTGTTTCATTAATTTCCTCATCTCTTGGTATTAATTCTTCCAACAGAAGCTCAGCCGACTCTTTCCACGTTTTTGTTTTATCTCCAGTTGGTTTATCTAATGTTGAGAGAGTTGTCGGGGTTGTTTTTGCCATACAGATTTTATATGTTTTTCCCCATGCATCCATAGTTAAATTTGTTTCCACATATTTAGATATTTGTTCCAAGTCTCTATTTTCCTTTTTTCTATTTTATCTTTATATTCTAATTTAGCCTGTTGATATTCTGCAAGTTTTCTTCGTCTCAAATTTGGGTCCCGTGTTTGCTGATAGCTTTTACGCTTTGCACGAGTAATCCTTCTTAATCTAGTTAATTCATGGCACCAATAGGGGGCTGTTATTTTATTTTTCCTTTTCATCCTAGGTGGCAGCACCATTTCGATTGCTCTAGCCGTGGAGTGTTCTATTTCTGCAGCCAGTTCATCTAAGTCTGCATTCCTTATAATCTGGGGCAGTTGTAAGGGCCTTTCAAATTTGTTTTTATTAATTTTATCCACATTATATCTTAATTGTTCTTCTTCCATAACGGTGTTCTGTGCTGTTTCTTCATTTTTCAGATCAATTTCGAATCTGATCGCATTATGGTCGCTGATAGTGCTTCCATGCAAACCTCGCCAATTTTTTATTTGCTCCATTAAATTTATTGTCGTTAAACTCAGATCAATATTTGTTTCGGCCCCCGCCCTGTTATGAAAGGTTGGGGGTTCTCCTTCCTTATTATGTATTACTAGATTTTGCGATAATATTAATTCTTATAATAGTTTTCCTCGTCTATCTATCTCTATCTGTTGTCGTAAACCATAATGGCGATTTATCGTTTGCATCTATTTATATTAGGATTTTATAATTTGGGTAATTGTTCAATATATTCTCCAATTTTACTAGGTACGGATCAATTTCGTGGCGGAACTGGAAGTACATGCAGACAACTAAAAATTTTTCTCTTCCCGCTAATACCTCCACGCAGGAGGTCTACTCATCCATGAATTGAGTAATTTCTACAAGCTGTAAATTCCTATTCATATTTATTATTGCTGCTTTTGGGTTGTTTTTTATAGCGGCAATTTGTGCAAAGGTTGTGAAGTCTCCAATCTTTCCCCGATAAAAATAAGGCTCCTGTATGCAAATTAAATCTATTTGTTGCTCTTCTGAAATTTTCCTCAGTTCTGTACTAACTAATCTGGAACCCTGTGCATTTATTTGCAGCACAGAACACCGTTCAGGCTGCATGTTTAAAAAGCGAATCTCGTGTGCACATAGCATCGCAGCCATGGCTCCTGTGTGTCCAGGATCACTCTGCCATGCGCCCTCACGAAGTCTTTATAGACTTCGTGCAAGTCGAAATTCTCCTTTCTTCTTTCGAAGACCTCATCTATTAAAAGTAAGAGTTCCTTTGGGTCAGTTGGCAAGTTATTCCTTTTTAGAGTTATTCTATCGACCGCATTTGGTAATGGGAACGTAATACATTCTCAATCCCCACTTAGATTCCTAACCAGGTGTCTGAGGGCAACAGTTAATATCTGTGGTTCTTCCAAAGAGGTAAGTTTGTAAAGTTTCTCTTCTACGTTATAGTTCCATGGAGCTATCTCAGGCTTCTCTTCCTTTTTCTCTTTGTTCCTACCTTCTGACTTTTCTTCCTCTTGTTCAGGGTTCAATGAGGCCTCCTCCTCTTCTTTACTCGATTGTCCTGTTATTGTTATGTTGTTTCCATCTTGACTGCTATTTCCCATTTCATCAGAGACTGCATCATCTATCCAATTCAGAGTATAATTTTTCTCCTGGTAAAAATAAATCTAACCATTTCTTTCTCCAGTTTTTTTTTCTTTTCGGTTTGTGTTCCAATACTTGCTTGTGTCTTTTCTTCTTTCTTTATGCAGTTACAAGTAAGACTTAGGAGTTCCTTTTTTTTTTCCTTTTTCTAAACTCAATCAACCTTTTCCTGTCTCTTTTCTTCTGGGATGGTGATTTAGTTTTCCATATTATGCTTGTTGTACTCATTTCATCGGAAGGATCGTTATTTCTCAACTCTGCTTCTTCACTTGCACTTTCTGCTTCCGCATCTGTTTCTGAATCTGTTAGTTCTATCACTAGGTGGTCAGCTTCTTGACCATTTATTGACAGCCACCTTGCAAGCCCTAATAGTTCCTGAGTTGAAATTTGTCGACGGGCAGACAAACCTGGTTAGTGCGACTTCGATCTCATGTCGCCGTGACCTTTCCAACGACACCTCAACCACCATCCTAGGCTTAGTAGTTTCTGAGTTGAAATTTATCGACGCACGGAGGAACGGACAGACTTGATTTGTGTGGCTTTGATCTCGTCTTGCCGAGACCGTTTCAAGGACACCTCAATCACCCGAGTTGAAACTTCACGGACGTACAAATCGTCAATGTAAGATTTCTAGAAAGCGATCTAGGAAGTCCTACTTAGAAATCGCTACAGTAAATAGCAGATTGAGAAAACAATAAAACGAATTGATCTGATCAGAAACAGAGAAGCTTACATAAAGACAAACACGAGAATAACGACCTTCAGAAAGGAAAAGGAAACCATGTTGCAGTGTTTATTAGCAACCGAATAGAGAGGGTACTAAGAAAGTGTGAAACAAGAACCATAATTATATAGAGCAACGAAAAAAAAAAGCAAGCAGGGAAATATGTCTAGTATGCCTCCAATATAATAGAGAGCTTCGCGATCTGAATATGAAGCGAGGCCGTGTCATCCACGCGCGCCAATGCCATCTCGTAGCGTTGTTACGTAACACACTTGCAGTGTAAATACAACTTCCAAATCGCCGTTTGCAAGGTCGTACCCTGGATTAGCCGATCAAGGTGGTCGAGTGGACTAGTGAGGTAGTCCATGGACCCCGAGATCGTGGGTTCAAATCCCGCCTCGGGCATCGATGTTTGTGTTATTTTAACTTAGGATTTAAGATAGTCAGGATAAATCAGTATATTCAGTAATACAGGAATCAGTAAAGTTAAAGTAATTAAAGCCCGATTACGGAGAGAAATGTTTAATAAAATGTGGATAAGTGCTTAAAGCGTTGAGTTAAAGAACCCGGGTTCGAATTCCGGCGGGGTAAGATATTTTTTCTTTCAAAATACATTTCTATCTGTTCATATAATTGCTTTCTTGGTTTTTAGGTTAGGTTAGGTTAGTTATGGTCAGGTTCAGTTATGAATCTTTACACTTTCCATTTTTCAAACTCTGAGCGCGACGCGCTCGTTAAGGTTCCAGGTGTACAATATTGTAAATGTGTGAAAATGTATTGGTCAAACGGGATGAACTATCGACACTAGGATGAAAGAATTTCAGCTACATTGTAACAAGTGTAATACAGAGAAGTCAGCGGTGGCAGAACATTGATAGGAAAACTCATTTTTTTTTCAGGATGGAGACTGCAGTGGTAGCCTAGATAGTCCACAGGATACGCTCCTGCTATATATCAATTTTGACCTGACACAAAAGTGAAGTAAGGTCTCTTTGACAAGTGAAACAACTTGATGCAAGCTTTGCGAATCAATCCAAAATGGTTTAAGGAAGGTTGAATCAAGTGGTCTATAGTTTACAAGAATCAAAGTTGAAATAGTCTTATCAAGAAAAGAAAGAAAATCGTACTTCTTTTTTAAAATTAATAAAACATTGACATAGGTAGGAATCGAACCGAGGACCACTGACACACCGATCCGATGAAACCACACGCCCTAGGTCGCTTTCCAATCGCTATTTATATTTGGTTCATTAGATCGCTAGAGACGCCTGTACTGAAAGGATCGGAGTTGGCTGAGATTAGTTTCTGCTAGCGATCTCCGCATGCAACTAAAGCGTCTGTCACGGGTGCGTATGCTACAGTTTCTATCTTACGAAGACATTTACCACGGATCGGAATATGTATAAGAGAAGAAGGAAGGTGCAACAAGAAGACAGGAAAGCGCGAGAAGAATTTTCTGGAAAGAGGGTTAATGAAAGCTGAGATTAGCTTACGACGAAACAATCCTGCCACGTGATATAACTTCACTACGCTCAGACGACAGCGAAGTTGCAACGAGAGCAAATTCAAATGAATTTCAAGTTTGACAAGCTTCCTCGTACAACTACTAGTTCCAACAAGCTTGAATTAGTTTAGTTTTAACAATCAGGAAATATGTTGCTCAAGCAGGACACTTTTGCTGTTCTAATAACTTTGTTTCGTGCTTGTTTCTTGAGTTCAACACAATATCAAGTGTGGGAAGCTCAAAGAAAGTGACTTGTTGCTACCTGGGTAAGGTCTCTGATGATCTTGAGATTCGAAAATCGACTTTTACAAAAGTTGATTTATCCTAAATCAAAACTGAAAATATCTTAGCTGGCTGTTCCTTTCCATTATTACATAATGTGTGAATCCTAATAAGGTGAGAAAAAGCACTTTGGAAAATTAAATATTAAAAGTAATGCAAGTAATGATTGTATCGAATACAACAATCCGCCTCAAGGTACTAAACGTAGTAGAAATGTGACGGAAAAAACCAGATGATATAAACAGTTTCTTCTAGAACGAAATAGAGAGTATGACGTCTAATAATCATAACAATATCGTAACGTTCTGTTGATTACAGCGTTATATTCAGGTAGAGTCGAATGAATACTCGGGGATCATGGTTTTAGCCCGTCACCAGTTTTATTACAAAATAAATATAAGTCCTAATAATATAGAGATGTTCTCGGGATATCAGCCAGGTGAAGTCCGACGATAGAGCCGACGTTTCAAGAACATACATTGTTCTCATCTTCAGGGCAAGTGTACTGAGACCAGTTCAGGTGTACTATATATAGTAACGATAGCGGGCGGAGCTTAAGAATCCGTGTCTCTGATTGGTTGGCCTATAGCTTGACGCTGATTGGTTGTTTTCATGTATGCTTTCTTTATGACTGGTGTCCAACGACCAATCAACGTCAAGCTATAGGCCAACCAATCAGACATGGATTCTTAAGCTCCGCCCGCTATCGTTACTATATATATAGTACACCTGAACTGGTCTCAGTACACTTACCCTGAAGATGAGAACAATGTATGTTCTTGAAACGTCGGCTCTATCGTCGGACTTCACCTGGCTGATATCCCGAGAACATCTCTATAATATTCGCCGCCAGGAAATCTTCAATTCTTATTTCAAGTCCTAATAAGTTAACAAAAAGAGCGTCCCGTACCAAAGTAATTATTAGATATTGGAGCTATAGCGTAGTTCCTTTCTACTTCGAGAGAATTGCCTCGCAGAAGTAAACAAGGATAGGTGTCGGATCAGTCCGACAACTAACTGTATGTGTAAGGATGACACCAGTCCGACAGCTAACTGTGTGTCGGGGATGTACCAGTCAGACAGCCAACTATGTACAAGGTTTGGGTTAGGTGGCACACCAATCCGACAGCTAATTGTGTGTGCAGGTTAGGAGTAGCACATCAGTCCAACAGCCAACTGTGGGATAGAAGGAGCATACCAGTCCGACAGCTAATTGTGTACGCTGGAATTAATCAGAGGAGAGAGGCGACCACCCAAACGAGTGAGTGATAGATTATAAGGTTGCGTCGGGGTTTTTATAACCCTCCTGTGGTGTGGTCCTTTAAGCTCCCGTCTGTTGATTCTTTGACGAAACTAAAGTTATCGTCTGCTTGTTTATGTTGCACTGATTATTTACATTGCGTCACTTGTTTTACACATGTTTACTACTTGTAGTACTCACATTTACTATGCTTGCGCTGCAAATGTGAGACTCGTGCTTGAGCACGTGGAATATTACAATATCTACGGAATGTTTAGAAATATCGCTTCTACTTGAACACAATTTAATATAACTTGGAAGTAATCGCTGCTAAATACAAGGCAATCAAAAAAGTTCACCAATAATAACTCTGTGCTGCAGTGCCTGTTGTATACTTTCCATCTGCTACGAGTACAGGCCCGCTATGATGGTTTGGCCGGTGGTAGCTACTCGTATTGCACCACTTGGCGACTAGTTCACCAGATACAGTACATGATATTGCGTGGGTATAGGATGGTCTTCTGGTATGAGGCATAGGGTTCTGCGGTGACAACCAATGTCTGACACACATTGGAGTCTCATACAGGACCCACTTTTGTTACTTGTGAGCACTCGATCGAATATGGGTCGTTGCGGTAGTGAGAAATCAACTATAAACAAGCTGACACTCGTTGGTCCTCGTTGGGTTCTCACAGTGTGTGAGGTATCCACTTGCTCAACTTGTACGCCTTCCCTATGAGTACAGGTGAATTCTTACTGTTTTATCAGAAGTCGGAAGCGTTCGGCAAGCTCGCTACACATTTTGCTGATGTTCTAGGAATGTTGGCACTCATTGCGGTGTTCATCACAAATTGGTTGACCTGAATTTCTGGAACCAATGTCTGGCAGTGCGTTCATTCACAACATTATGTCCAAAGGCTTGATGCATTTGGAGGCTTGATTCGGATGCGGACAAACTCACCTTAAGTAATAAAGGAGACAACCCCCGAACGGGCTCCTTCGACATCTCCTATTGTCTTCACCACTACTCGGGCTATGATTGCTGTCAGTAAGCAAAGCGCCTGTTTTGGTCACGGTCAATGTTCCTCGACCGCTTTTCCAACACATGGCGCACTTATTTCCGTATCAGAGCTCACGTCTTCCCATGCGACGTCAAAAGCGCAATAACTTTTTTGATTACCTTGTACTTAAGAGAGGGCATAAATAATAGTTTCTAATTAAAACATATTGCTTTGCTCAGCAATTATATTACTCTATCTTACGCATAAATAAACTGATATTAAAATGAAACTTAGAAGACCGCAGTAGCATTTATTAATTCTGGAAATAACCAAATCGTTATATGAAGTTTCCTAGTAGAAGGATAATCCTCAACTAATCCAAATTTCAATTCAGAATGTAGTTGGAAACTCTCGATTGTATCGAAGGTATTTTAAATTCGGAACGAAGTGATGAGAACTCGACCACATAACAATCAATCGAGCGCAAAACGTTTCAAGAGTTTGTTACAGTTTCTTTAGAATTCTTTATTCTAAAGAATTCTTTAGATTCTTTTAGAAGTGTTTAGATTCTTTTAGATTAGTAGTATTTATTCCAAAGAATTGCCGAGGTATTGTTCTAACATATTGAACTTTTCTTAACACTTCCAGGAAACAGAAATGTCAGCTGAAGCACAAGATACAGACCTGGCAGCCAAATTGTGGGACAAATGTGAAACGTTTGTGGGACTGAGGTCTAGAGAAGCCTCAGCATTGTCTACATTGTCCTCAACTTCAGTTTCTAAATAAATCTGTCTACATTTCCATCAATTTTACTGTATATAAGTCTATTATTATAGACAATATTATTTTGCATTTCTCTTATTTGTAGCACAGATTCGTGGTTAACTGAGCTTTAGTTTGTAAAATATTTCTTAATAAAAAATATACTAATTTTACGTCATTTTATTAAGTAAATAACATAATTCATGAAATAACATATCCCTTATTCCTTCGACCACCCAGAACTATTCTAAACTAACTTTTTGAACAGATTTTATCTAGGTAAATAAACATTTTGATACTAACGGAAGGAAAAGGTGGTCACAATGGCGAAACTTTAAACTGCTGCGCTGGAATGAATATTTTCCAGAAATCGTTGATAATATAAGGAGTATAATGAGAACAGATTTTTATGTGGATGATTACCTGAACATATTTCTGGACCTTAGAACTAAAAGGACCAATGTCCAAAAATATCAATTTTGAGCTATGCACATCATTGGATAGGAAAATTGTGCTCTTTCTAACTGCTTTAAGGGCCAGTTTCCTTCTTTTTTGCTCATGGAAATAAAAAAATATACGGGGCAAATGTCCATGTTGCTCTTCGTCTAGCGTAGAACTAAAAAGGTCAATGGGACATTGAAATTTTCTCCTCACAATTGAACTGATCAACATAAAACACGTAAAATTAATTTGCTCCAGAAATTTGTGTTGGCTACTTCATCAGGAAAAAAAATCTAGCATTTTGAGCTCCAACTTTCAACGCCGTTTACTCAAGGCTTGGTTTTTGGACATTGGCCCTTTCAGTTCTAAAGTCCAATTTTGTTCTTTTGCAGGATCGCCAAGTGCCCAGGTGAATCGCAAGTATGTGCAAATAGACTACAAAGAAAAACTCATGAATTGTTTGCTATTGCTGGACAAAGTAGCGACTAAGTTTTGACGATAATTATTTGCCTTAAAATATTTTGTAATTAGAGTTTCGTTTGTTTTAACAACGTAAGAAAACAATTACCCTACTAATGAACATCCAAGATGGCGGCCAATATAGCCGCATGTACATCTTTCAGAGCGTATATTTCAGAAACCACTGCCGAGAAAGTGATGAGAAATGAATTACTAAGAAAAATTTTGAAAGGAAGTTTGATCGAAATATGACAATTGTGAAAGGAAGTTTGATCGAAATACGAATCGTTTTTGAGATATGAGGATAAAACAATAAACTCATATTTTTAGCTTTCAAGGAATGTAAGAATTATCGCTGAAAATACCACATTACGTAGTCGAGAAATGGAAGTTGTAGCATTTGGACTTAATAATGACGTAAAAACTTACTATTTCACTTCATTCTGATGGGAAATACGTATTACGGATTTCAGCTTATTTCTACGTTGAATACGTTTAATATACACTATCCCAGGCTCAGTGGCACATTCTGGATTCACAGCTTGGACTACCACTACTCGAAGTAACAAGATTTACAAGCAGGGTACGAAGGTCACACATAGTATTGATGATGATAGGCTTTCCACCTGGAGGCAGGTCCTGATCTGAAGGGCCTTGGTTAAGGTGAACCGATTCTGGTTTGCCAATACATTCCATCGGATGAAGATGACGTCCTAGGGAACCACTTGTGTCCTCACTGGGAATCAATGTGGGATCCCTAGATTACAATGAAGTGAGCGTTACCACTCACCCACAGGAGAACTCCACATAGCATTAGCTAATTCTTACATAGCAAATTTAATTCATACTTGATACAGTGTCGTTTCAGGAATAAGAATTGAAACCAGGTTACACTGTGAAAGTAATCGCAGGTCTGATATTATTCCTTCATCATAAATACATTGTGTAAGGTGAAGTTGAAAATTACGCAAAGAAAAATTCATTCTGCAGTGACCGGCACTCGAACCCGAACCTCCCAGTTTCAAGTTTCCAGTTATCCATTGCACCATCACAGCACACCTAACACAAGTTATTTGTGATTTTCAACTTTACTTTAGAAAAGGTAATTGTGATTAAGAAATAGTATCATTCTTTCGTAATACACGAAATTGTGTAAAGTCTCATTAAAAATAAAATGCTTGCCTGTAGCGGTACCTTGCTTCGACTCTCGAAGGGATATCTGGATCATTGAAGCGAGAGAATATTTCCGCAGAATATATACAAACATATATTCACAAGTTTATTTGTCAGCTGTGAATACTGAACGATTTCAAGAATCAATGATAAAACACTCATTCTATGAACGCATGAAGTATTAAGGTAAAAGAAATAAAAAAGGCTGCATTTACCTGTGTGGACGGGATAAGTATCTGTACATGAAATCCATTCGCCATTTCTTGTTTGTGAACTTCCTAATAAGTAAATCAAGAAAGCCTTTTCACATTTATTCCTAATCAAAATGAACATCTCCTTCTCTATCGACAAAACGGACAAATTACTGAGGCGAGTTTAATCGTACGGTAATAAAGTTTACAACATACAGGCGATGAATTAACGTACCAATACGGTAATTACAATACAATTTCCACCCCTGTATCTTTCATTTCTTTTTTCTTGACTTGTAGCTATGTTCTAGTATTGAGTAGGCGACAAAATTTAAAATGCTCTCCTGCATTGGTTCGCTCGTCAGCTGCACTTGCCGTGACCACACACAGGCGGGCAAACAATTTTTAAACCGAAGACCTGGCGGTATATGAGCCCAAAGCCTTCCATTCCACGCGCAACTGTGTGTGTGTTATGGGGACGATGACAAAGTGTCTCGCCGACAAAGTGTCTCTACGACAAAGTGGATCTGATTTTGAGAGACAGTTTGTCGGCGACAAAATGTATCTTCGATGAACCAAATTGAGGAAGAGAGACAGTTTGTCGTGTTCGATCCCGTCAAAGTGTCCCTCCTCAGGAATGCGATACAGTTTGTCGGAGAGACTTTGTCGCCGGTGAACCAAATGAGAAAGAGAGATAGTTTGTCGTGTTCGACCGTTCCTGACTGGTTCGACTCAATGAGAGGAAATCCTGGAAAATCACAGTAATCCGAATGCGAAGTCAACGTTCTACCAACTTGCTCGGTAAACTGTAAATATATTAAAGAATGAAGCTGAAGTAATTTATTTTCAGTATGTTAAGAATCGCTGTATGTAAAACGTGCCACCTTTCACATTCTCAAAATTTATTGATCATCTCATTACTTCATGATGTACACCCTAAAAAAAAAATGATTTTTGTTTAATTCCGCGAAGAAATGAAGCCAATAGCGTAAATTAAAAATATATTTAGAGGTGGGGCCTAGCCACCCAGCCCCCCACCCATCTTCGAAAACGAACAAATTCTAATCCCATAATATTCGTGGGTTAATTTTGATTTGATTCTGTTAAGAAATAGAGCCGAAATCGTAAAATAAAGATGAACGTGAAATCTTTGAGGGGCATAGCCCCCATCCCCTGCACTAATTTACCTCAATTTCAACAGGGTTTGACCTATCCTATAAAATATTTCTGCAATGTTTCTGAGGAAACAACTGATCACACAAAGTTGTGAATTTGAGCAAGGTTAAATTATAATTTTAACTTTGCATTGGGACCAGAAAAATATTAATAAATATTTGTATTGCTGTATAACAATCGTTTATTAATGGAAAGTGACGGTTTGCGATAGCTTCGTCTTTTCCTTTTTTAGGTTTCCAAAACAATAGGTTTGACTGACAACTGCAGATTTTCCACCAAGATCTTCAAGTAAAAGGGTCCACAGTCAGTATACTGCGGAAAAGAAGAGTACTTAACAAATTTGTCCTTTTCTTTAAATTTAATTCCAAATATTTCAGAGCACAAGTAGCACTCCTCCTTCGGTGTATTAGACTGAAGAAGGTGTGTGTGTAATGCTCTGAAATATTTCGAACCATACATTTTAAAGGAAAGAACAAATTGAGTGAGTTCCTTTTTTCCGGCAGTATCCAAAAACGAGAAAAAGACCGTTCGTAACAATTGAAAGCTAGCCCAGTTATAATTTTGGTCTTCGAGGTATTGCTCGATAAGTCCGATTTTCAATAGCAGTAAAAAACCCGTAAATAGCCTTCGATTTTTGTCGATTTTTTTCGAAGATATTCCAAATTCAAACTGATATTGAAGGGTCTTTTGCCACAGTGGCCTTTTTTTTTAAAGAAAATAATAATAATAATAATGTGATATGTTCGGAATGAAGGTTTCTTTTCTTGTAACCGCGAACCATGGTTGTAACTTAATTGATTTGTCAACAAATGGCATGAGTTAGTTTATCGCGTCCATAAGCCATCATTGGTTTCATTCAACTTGGCTTTGCGACTACTGTTTTTCATAGTTAGTCTGTTTCTGCGAAAGACCCTGCAACTATAAATTTTATTACTTACGAAATATATATTTTGTCAAGGGGTAAGTAATGTTTCCCTATCACATTCTAATTTAAGGAAATGCGCAAGGAATTAATTCGGGAAGTGAGAAGCCTAATGGGACCCAAGATCTAGAGAAAGCGTTAGCGAAAAATTATTATAATAGTGTTTCTGTTAATACTGTTATCATTACCATCACCGTCGTACCTCTCTATTATATCGCACAGGGCTCTCTATTTCCATGTACGTACAATGTATAAAATCGTTTACAAATTTCAATTTAATTGACTATTGCTGTATTTAGCTCTTGTGCGCAAAACTAGAAATATATTGTGTTGCTTTCCTGAATAAATATCACATGAAACACTCTTTATTGTCTGTAAAAAAAGATTTACTTGAGTAATACCTACATCGTGTAACTTACATTAGAAGCGCCACAATTATTTCGATAGATCTATTGTATTTTCTTATTTCCACATTTATTCTAATTAGCTTAAAATAACGTTTTTATGAGACATGTGAACTGTAACTGGGCACTACCTGTGGTTGTAAATAAACATACCGTAAATAAGTGAATAAACATATATTTTTTTTTAGTTTCTACAACAATTGGCGAACAAGACAGACTCTCTGAAGTTCCAAGAGAGGAAATGAGGCAAGTTGTCGACCCTAATGCTCGTATGAATGACTACGGGTTGAAGAAAATTAACCTGACGATTCAGACAATTGCCGACTGCCCCACGTCAGATTTTGTAAACACGCAAATATCTGAGTTGGTGAATGATTTAACTGACAAGGAAGATCTAATACCAGCGTCGGACAGCAGCGGGATGACTGCTTGGAATACAAGGCTACCCGAATATTTGTACTTTGCGGTCACTGGAGAGGATGTTTTCGCTGTTACGAGAGACTGGTATTAACGAAAAGGTACTTGTAGAACATAGACAGCAGAGGGCGAACATTTGAAGAAGATTATCCTCTCCTAATAAGGTGTCCTCAATGCCAAAGTTTGATTGGTAAAGTAATACGCGTGTATTAGGTGTCATGATCACTAGGTGATGCTAGTAGGGTGTCCACTGGATCCGCGGATGTTTGAAAATACTATCATTGTTGATTTTGGGAAATTTATTAAATATTATCGAAACAGATTATTTTTGGAAAATAGAACTAATATCAGCTAGTGCTATGAAAATTGTCAAAATATTGTTCATTATTAATCAGTTGTAAGAAAGGAAAATAGTTAATTATATTTAAAAAAGGCAATGTTCTGGACAAGTACTATTATCCTGGGATACTCTAATGTTCAATATCAGTAATTATTTTATTGTTTCGAATATCTTGATAACATTTATTGGCTTATATTTTTTTTGTTGGACTTTTTAATTTATATTGTGTTTTCCGGCTTGTAATGATATTAAATCCTGCGAAAAGCATTTAGTGAAGAATAGTAATATGTTTCTAGCTATGACAATACCATGCCCATAAAGGTAAGGGAAGAAGAATTGTTTTTATTTTCATCTTACTCATTGTTTAAATAACATTAATGTGAAATAAAAAGATTGTTTTAAATATTCTTATTTACATTTGAACCCTATGTCTCCTTTCATAGGCATGTACTCCAAGTTGTTATATGAGTAGTTAGGCGATGGAGGCACCGTAGTGAATAACCTAGGGAGTCTTGGGTCATAATACTTACCCGATGATGGTATAATAGTCCATATTTAGGTAGCTTATTTCCCTGAGACATTTTTGACACTTAGGAGCAACATCCAAGTGGGGAAGGGTAATTAATTGAATAATAATCGAGGAGGAGGAGGGATGTTTTCAGCCCGAAGGCAGGTCTTTGACCCGAAGGTCCCTGAGCAAGGTGAACCCATGGTGGTTTGCCATTGCCTTCCATGGGATGAAGATGACGTCCTAAGGACGGGACCTACAGTTTAACATGGGATCCGAATCACTTGTGTCCCAATCGGGAATTGAACCCTGGGCCCCTTGATTACAAGGCGACGAGCGTAACCACTCATCCACCGGGGACGAATAATACTCAGGGAATTGAAATAAATGTTACTCAAGGTAACGTCAGAGTGTATTTTTATTAAATATATTTAATGCCTTCCATCAATGCAGTGAAAGATTTTTGTGAACAAGGGTATCAGTCGACAGTGATCCATTCATTATTCTAGTTATCATACATCAAATATACAAGCCAATGGCTGTTGAACAGTTATCTGCAGTGGTCCGCAGGGTGCATCTACGTTCACAAACTTAAGAAATATTGAGGAGAAGTATTTTCGCATGAGCATTAATCTTTTGACGAATTGAATGCACAACCTTTCTTATACCTGTTATGGTATTGCTCACATGAAATGCCCCAAATTTCGAGTACATTCTTTATCGCGTCGATACAGAGCTCTGTATCCACTACCTCTGATGCCGTCATTGCTGTAAAATCTCGTTAAATATGCATTAAATGATGGCAGACTCTGTAATCGCTACTCACAGATTGAGGAACTATATCACAATCTATACGACACAGAAGTATCGCAGCAAATAGGCAGTAGACCTACCAAGCTAGCACATTTTATCCCAAGTATGACGTCATGTATTCGTCATGATATAACGAGTACTTGTGTTGCTCTATACAAACCATTGCTCTACTTACCCGCTTATCGATAAAATATCATAAGCGACAACACGTATGCTAGTGAGGATCAGGCCTCAGTACATTACAAGAAAAGTATAAAAAACAAAGAACGCCATTTTGAATCGAACATAAATGCATCAGGCTACTAGTTGAACATCATAAAGAAAGCAACAATACACAGAAACAGGTGACATAATGTTGAATTAACCAGAGCTCACCGAACCAGAGCTAAAAAGCAAATTATTTTGCAATTATATTTGTAAATGATTCCAGAACTTAACAGAAGTCAGAAAGTGTTTGAAAAAAATATTAAAATATCGTAACGTCCATGCGTTAATAAAAACATATCCTAGCGTTAAAAAAATAAAAAATAAAAAGGATACATAAAATTAAAAAAAAAGGTAAACCCATGGTGATTAGCCATTGCCTTCCATGGGATGATGATGAGGTCCAAAGAACGGGACCTACAGTATAACGAGGGGTCCGAACCTCTTGTGTCCCCACCGGGAATCGAACCCGGGCCCCTTGATTACAATTCGACGAGCCGAGCTTATCCACTCATCCACCGGGGGCACTTTTTAAAAATAGGTCTCTGAAATTCATTTTCCCACACTTTCGGTACCTTTTTTCTCCAAAACTAGTGCCATTTGACCAATATTCAAGATAACTTTTACTTGTTTTGTACGCGTTAATCTAACACACTATACATATGTATATACAGGCGCGGGTCTAAGTGGGGGGGGGCTATGGGGGTTAAAGCTCCCCCTTGAGGTCGAGGTATACACTGGATGAAATGACCTTTACTCATGCTTTACACTATATAAAATGGCACGTAGGTGTGTTTTACACTGTATAAAGACAAAATGAATTAAGTAACAAAAAAATAATTAAAACGTAAACAGGACGCAATTTTTAATACGTGGCTAAACTTTACTGGGTAAGACTATTTTCTTTACAATCTGCCAAAGTCAAATGATCGGACAGGAAAATATTCAGATAATGAAGAGAGAGAGAAAAAGTTGGTTTCAAAAATATTGCTTGCTCATATTGCGGCAAGCTGTCAGTACTAGAATATTCAGCAAGTGAATACAAGGATGAGGTGTCAACAGTGCTTCGAGCTACATACAGTAAGACGTAGTGATTTTATTGTACCATTCGAAATTGTAGTTTACAGATTTTGTTTCACACTCGAACAAAGTAACAAACCACAGATGCCAACTTTAGATATATCAGCTGCAATTCTTGAGGCATTCCATCTCAACTCAGGTACTTGGTGTAAATTGACCACCTCTGAATGTTTTTGAAATAAAAAAAAAGAAAACACAGTAGATCCTCCGACTAGTGATATGATGCTCCTGAAGAAAATTTACTGTAAAAAAATTCTCAATGACACTTCCGAAATTTGCTGCCCTGGGCCATTAAAAATAAAACACACGTCATTGTTTCAAATGATTGTTGTTAAAATCTATATACCGAGAGACTTGCATATTTTTTTTTTTAATCTTGAAGCTCTTAAATAACTTTTATTCAACGTATATGGAAAACCTATTGTTGTTCAGAAAGACTGGAGAACATACTTCGAGGATTCTGAGCTATTGGTTCTGCCTGAGGATTCTGGATTCTGGGCAAAATCGGACAAGGGCGCCGCCAGAAAACGAGAACGGGGTGCTCCAGAAATGAATACTGACGAATTCGAATGAAACTTTCACAGGTTTATCGCGAGGTCTACTGTTCGAAGAGCCTTTATGCTAGTAATACTTTTATCTTCTTAGCTGATTTTGACTTCTAACTCTGAGAACAGTGATATAACATATTGACATAAATATTTCAATTTCTTTCTCGACACCTTCCTAAGACTCGAAATCGATGAACTAATTGACTGAGCGTAGTGAGGTCTCCTAGTTGACTCAATTGGCATTTGTGTTGTCTGTCTCACAATATAATTACCGAACGCGTGAACCAATTTGAAACTTTCATATACGGTTTATTTGCTCAAAGGACAGGTCAAGTTCGTTGGGGAAGAAAATCGGACAAGGGGGGAAGGCGTTAAAACGCCCCTCAAAAATGCAAACAAGGATAAAAATGAAGAAAACTATTATTAAATGGACTGTTTTCTGTTATAAGAGCTTTATAAATTTGCAAACATACTTCGGGGATTGCGGGCTATTGGTTGGGGAAGGGGGACAAAATCGGACAAGGATTTAGCCAGAAATGAAAAAGAGGGTGCTCTAGAATCGGGAGGTCCACTGTTGGAAGAATCTTTACAATAGTGATATTACAAGTTGATTGAAAACATCCCTCATGTGTTTAAGCATAACGATTTTCTGACAAATCCGTGTTAATAGGAGTTGATAGGAGAACTGTTGCTGTTTTCCAACCACTCCTGGTTCGGCCAAGAAGTCTTTGTGCATTTCGTCTTACCTGTCGCCATTTACTTTAAGAGTTGTATTAAGTGACATAATATTTGTTTTTTAAATCTTTAGATTCTATCAGTTCTGTCAGTCCTCATTCCCTTAACAAATTAATTGTTCTTCAAATGTTAGTGCTGTCTTTTCTTGCAAAATTAAATAATTCTTCCCTTGTTAGTGTTAATGGTTTGCTTTCTCATCCTGAAAGTAAATAAAAGAAAAACATACTTGGTGGGAGGAGACCTTGTCGCCGATGAACCAAATTGAGGAAGAGAGACAATTTGTCGTGTTCGACCCTGTCAAAGTGTCCCTTCTCAGGAATGCGATACAGTTTGTCGTAGAGACACTTTGTCGCCGATGAACCGAATGAGAAGAGAGACAATTTGTCGTAGAGACACTTTGTCGGTGGGACACCTTGTCGGCAACGAATCAAATGATTGTCGGAGAGACACTTTGTCGCGGTCCCGTGTTATGGCATGGAGCTCAGCGAAGACTTGGCAGGGTTGGAAAATACATCTAACAAGTTTTTATGTCGCAAAACATTTTCTGTTCAGAATAGCTGACTTACTTTCATGTAGATTAATATTACTCCTGCAAATTACAACATTTGTTTATAAGCTTAGACTTCGGTGGTAGCCTCAATAGTCCACAGTATACGCTCCTGTCCAACCTTGGTAAAAATTGCTGGAAGATGAATTTCTGCTTCGGACCAATTTTCCGCAGCTTAGTCTTGAAACATGATCCAACTCACTGTGCTGAGAAAAGATTTCTGATGTAAACCGCTCGAGCTCTGACAAAAAGCGTCTTTCTCTGAAGGGAACATTATATTAGACATTGATTTAGCTATTTGAGAAGTCAGGAGGAATGATACCTTCTCAAGTTCAAGTACAACTGCTGCTCTCTCGAACTGAACTCTATGTGCGGCTCATCAGTTCAGAGTGGTGAGAAGCTCTTATCAAAGGACATGATGGTCATGGTTAGGCATGTATGATAGTTTTTCATTCGCCCGTAGACACAAATTCAGAGATTATGGCCCAACCAGAGAATGAAGTCTTTGGTGTAGAGACATCAGAAACATATAGAAAATATTTTTAAAGACATTCTTTTCCTTAACAATTCGTATTAAAAAGTAAAAGTAATTTTGTTTATGCATGACTAAAAAGAAAAGCATGCGGCACGCTTTCATATACAGTCACTTTATAAATTATTCAATCAGCGCGATCCATGCTTTTCTTTTTAGTCATGCATAAACATTTTTTTTCCGTTTAGTACGAATTGTTTAAGAAAAGTATGTCTTTAAAAAGATCTTTTTAAATTATTTTATTCGAGTTGCTTCCATGTTCGGATACTTTTTCGCAAGCTAATGTTTCGTGTCCCAAATCTTAAAGTGTTCTGCAACCAGTCAAAACCCAACATCGTTGCAGGCTAGTATTTATTTTAGGATAAAGAAGTTCTTACTAAACATATAAAATATGCCTTTAAAATATATACAAAGATATGAAAGTAACAATGGAATATTGTATTGTCACCCGACTTATGTCACTGTGCAAAATTTCATCATTGTATGACGTCGGGAAATGAGTTAATTTAACGTTTCAATATTTGAGGACACCACGAACCATTGTGAACTAAAGAAAAAGATGTAAAAATGATGCTCCTTTTGCCGATATCTCTGTCTTTCACTACTAAGATGGAGAAGAATTCTGGAGTCCTTTTCCTCTTAGTTCTGTGCAGCACTTATCATTTCCACATTTTGTCCAGCTCACTTCCAGTTTGTAGGTAAAACCAAGGAAAAACGTTGAACAATTTAATGCTTAGAGAACATTGGTCCATTCAGTATGGAGTGCCAAGCGACGATCTGCTTCCAATTCAGCCTACTTTGAACAGGATAACAGATTTGTCAGCGTCAGAGGTTTTGATGCTGTACTATTTTCAGCATTTGCGGTGGTAACGGCCTCATAGGCAAACTAATTGGATCTTCTAACAGGACGTTTCATAAACATTGGTAAACTTTATTTTTACATGGGCCAGTCTAGTAACTTTGGACTTCGACCGGTCACGATTCGCCTTTAGCCATTAAAATCCACACCTATGCCGGGACTCAAACCCGGGACCTTCGAGTCGTTGGCTTGCCGCCGTAGACCGCATGGCTATCCGGCCGGCCAGGACTTTACATATTCTCTCAGCTTAACAACGTCAAACTTTCGCTGGAAGGCATGTCTTTCAAATTACTTCGCGTCCTGAGTTGTACGTTTGCCTGCAATATAAGCATAGATTTTGCCAGTTGCATTGCAGAATATACAGCAGGATTGAAGCTGACTGGTCTTTATACTGTTACAATGGTGGGTGATGCAAGCGAATGAAGCAATTATGCTTGTTTTTCGACCTTTTCTAGAAAGATGATTCACTCACATATTCTTGAGCAATTCGTAATCATTCAAATGAATTGAAATTTTTTACACCCATCCGGATTTATAATTCACTCAGAGATTTATGTCGAATATCACAAGAACTAAAACATTATTGCTAGCAACGTAAATCTCGGACGTAAAACACCCGATCTGTTGACTTTCTGCTTCAAACGAAATCAACTTTTGCAATTGTCTAAAATCGTTAAAAAATTTGTTGAAGGTGGAACAACTATAACGCAGATCAGCGGTCAAATTTAATGTTACCCACAAGACGTGACGAGACAGTAGAGACGAGAAAAACATATTTTCGAGACGAAACATTTTCAGTCCAGTGGCGAATACTAAGGATAGACAGAGTAGATAGTGTATCTTCATTTTTAAAGAATGAATTTATTGAGTTATTTTGTTTTCACTATAATACGCTTTTATTTGATATTATGCTTTTAGGGAAAAGTATAGGTACCGCGTAATATGGGAGCCACACGGGAACATTTTGTGTTGCCTTTGATGTTGCTTTATTCCACGTTATGTTTACCTAGTATTTGTTTATCTCACAATTCGCCTGATTTTAACGACACGGACGAGGTAGCCTCAAACCTCGTCTTGTTGCTGACACACACACATGCAGAGGGACGAAGGGCGTAGAGAGAGAGGAGAGAAGAGGAAAGTACATTTTTATAGCTGTAATACCATATTTCCGTCTTAGTATGTTTAATTAAAATATTTTAACTCCGTTTCGATAACAAAAATAACTCCATTACCACTGACTCTAATGCATTCTAGGGTGAGACATTTCTCCCCTGTCGGAAAGGAGAAGAACACTTTCCAAGAAGAGACTTGAGACAGAAAATGCAAATGTTTTTGAGAAGCGACAATATTTTCAAGACACGTTAAAAGACACTCTGAAATCCCGTCTCTCCTTCTGGCCAACACTAGTCAGGTTGGTGTTAGCTGGATTATGTACATATTTTATTGGTACACTTGAAAATGTTTCTGAAAGCTGAAGACAGCTAGTTTGCTTTATCATAACACAAACATTAGGTAGGTTTTGAATGACTAAATATCTGGAATATTTGAACATAATACTAATCAATGTTTCCTTTTTAGTGTATTTTCAGAAGACTGCTTATTTTTCACAAAGTACTACCCGATACATCCATTTAAGTATGTTTATGATTGCGAGAGTGCTAGATAGATAGGTTTCGCAACGTAAGAATTTCATTTTCAAGGAATTAAATGGTTTAAATTCCCGGCTGGAGTCCAACTTTTCGTCGTCCACCCATGCAGCGTCGAGAGAAAAACTGGGGAGTCACATGAATAAAGACGTCACTCGGTCTAGAAAACCCCTAATACGCCTGTTCGTGGCTAGATGACGCGCAATGCTAACCACACTGCCGTCACTCAGGTGGATGCAGTTCCACCAAGCGCGAACAGATGGCGTTGGGGCAGGCTCAGGACCTATCGGTCTGTAACGCCGGTGGTTATTATATAAAAAGGACAAGCGTAGGAATTCCCTTTAAGTTGCATTCGTCAATCCTAAACATAACTTAAATGGATCTATTGGGTACTATTTCGATTGTGATCTGCTACGCCGAAATAGCTAACGTCATTATGTCAAACTATGACGTCATTTGTGAAGATGCAGCGTAACTTTGAATCCCTATAGGTAGTGTTCGATTTGTTATAAATTATGAAGGGTTGACCGGTAAATTTGTGATCCTAAGTAAGTGATCCTAAGACTAGTGGTTGCCGGTAAATTTCAACTTAGTACCTGTTTGTGTAAAAATACAAAGATTGTATCCCTGGTTGGAGTTATATTCGAAATCAACAACCAGGGATGAAATCCTCATGCACCAGGGAAAATCCCTGGCATCCCCCTGGTAAATCGAACACTGCCTATAGCTCTGAAACGAATCAGTTTTCGAAATTTCTTGAAAGGAACTCTTTTCTTCTTTTGAAGTAAATAATCACCTCCCAACATTTGCTCCATTATTTCAGGGACATCCTGTATTTTTTTAAAGAAATTTAATATAACAGTGTTACGATGATTTCAATTCATCTTTAAATACACAGTTAAACCCCTCAAGTTGGATACCTCTTTACCTCGGACACCCCTCTAACTGAAAACTGAAATATTATAGTTCGTGTAATCTCCCTCAATATCTTGGACACATCCGTATAGAAACGAAGGTCTCATGTAGTGAGGATTTATTTGTATATATCTTCACCTTAGCACCACTGTAATAACCTCTATATAATAAAAAGTTTCATCAAATTCGCCGTGTTCTTCCAAAAGTTATGCTCGGCCAAAAGTAAAGAATCGAACTGACGTCCCCTTTCCTTTTTAGTGAATTAAGAGTATTATTATGGGGCAAAATATAGCAGCGGTAAGTTGCATGAGTGACAATAGTTTGAACTGAGAGAGATCATTGCATAGTAGTGGCAACTAGCGACCGAGGTGTGTACTACTTGCATCAGGTTTTTGCTTACTGCTCTCAAAAGATGACAACATAATCTACATAATCAACATTCGTTCATAATGGATTTAGAGCCGCGCATTCTTTGTTTTTGGGAAATGAAAAATAAAGGCAATTGTTTTTTTCATCTCTGACAAAATTTTGATATCAGGAAGCAACACAAGGTTTCATAATGTGTTAACATTAGTGATGTTTTGTTAGTGGATTGAACTGTAGATTATATGGTAAATACAGATGATCTAAATGTCGCTTCAACAACTTCAAGAGCAGCCTTTTGGGGTTCTCTATGGAGCAGCACTCCTACTACTTTGGCGCTACTGTTGTAAGGAAAACGCTTTCTGCTGGACGTGGACGCGCACTTTCCGAATAGAAACGAAGTTCGCCGAAGTGATTGTTCTTCGTCCGTAGCAAGCTATATTGTGTTCTGGTTCAAGTTACGACGGTCTAAATTGTAACCATCGAGTTATAAAATCTCTCCACTAGAGACAGAGCTGGCGCCACCGTCTACGTGATTTTAGCTCTCAACGCGGTGCAAATTGAACATTCATTTGTTTCACTGTTTTGTTTGGCACGAGGCGTCTGCTGCTGCAGAGCAGTAAGTATTGTATTTACCACGCACGGTCTTTTTATGAAGGAAAACAATTGAGAATTCGCATTAGAGTTCATCTTACACTCTTGTTAGTTAAGTACAAACAATTCCTAAGTAAATTGATCAATATAAGGTATAATCATAGACCTCATAATATATAGACTTATCACCCTTCCCCATTTCTGGCTGCGCTAAAACTGATGGATTTTTGTTCAGAGCACGTGATTAGGAAGCCATCCACTAGGTAGTTCTGCCATAGACGTCATATTCTATTATGAGGTCTATGGTATAATTTAATGTAAAAGTCGCTTACAGAAAACGTTCTTGATAAATATGATTTTGGTTCTGAAAGATTTTTTGTTAAATAAAACAATATGTTCATACTTCAAACCACATAACTTATTTCAAAAAACATTAGAGTTACATTTAAAAATATTATACAACATTAGGGATACATCGCAAGTGACATGAGTATTATATACACAAATTGCTGATGCTGTAATTATATTCAACCAATGGTTTACTTGCATAAATTTACAAAGAAATTATAAAACTGAAAATAGGGTAAGGGCACCGGTCGTCGGACATACAGTAGTAGTCACATAAATATAATTGAAACAGACGTATTTCATTAAAAAATGTGTATAAAAATTATCTCTAGTTTCGGACAGCTTTAACTTGATATTTAAGTTCTGCCAGCTATCGAACGTAACATATAGATCACCGAAAAAAAAATCTGGCTCCCCTGGTTAGCTTAAAAGATGCCGAAAAAGTTATTTGGGAATGAAGAAGATTGTCTGTAAATTTAGGGTAAAAGTCTTTGTCTTAAAATTATTAAAACGACATTGTATTTTCCAGCTTTTTAAATGTTCTGATTTGACTTTATATCATAAACAATACGAATAGTCATATCTATTAATTATAGCTATTGTGTCCGACTTAGGTATATATAATTCACGAGTTTTCCTCTTGCCGATCAGGGTGACCAATAAGAAGCGTTTCTTATCTATTTTTGTTGCGATGTTAAATTTGTTTCAATTGTTCTTAATAGTGTAATCAAAGTGCTCCTGGTTCGATTCCCGGCGGGGACACAAGTGGTTCGGAATCCATGTTAAACTGTAGGTTCTTAGGACGCCATCTTCATGCTATAGAAGGCAATGGCAAATCACCATCGGTTCACCTAGCTCTGGGACATTCAGGTCAAGATCTGCCTTTGGAAAGACACCCATCATCATCATCATTGTTCTTAATAATTTAACAAGTCTTTTCAACAGCCCATTACTTACCGAGCCGCCGTAGCACAGTGGTAGAGCGTTGGTGTAGCATTCGGGAGGTCATGGGTTCGATTCCAGCGGCCGACCATCCTGACAGGTTTTTCCAGATATTTTGCCCAGGCACACCAGGCAAATGCAGGGATGGCACCTTGAACATAGTCCCTGGCTAGTGTTGCCACGAGACGAGACAGAGCTATCATAATGCAATGTATACATCTTATCGTGACGAGACATTCTCTGAACTTGATTTTTTCGAGACAGTCTAAATCTCGTCTCGTCGGCAAAAATTAACCCTGGCCGACATCTTTCCAAATCCTTTCCCCTCCCTTATCCCGGTCTGAGCTTTAGGTGCCTAAGATTATCGGCTTAGAGCTATTTAAATTTTAAACAGACAGATACAATTAACATTTTTTTCCTATGCAATTATAAACACTTTACTTCCAATAGGCCTAAATGAAAACGATCCAGTATTTCTAAATATAAGAATACTTATTTTTATGATTATTTCTCTTTGGCATTGAGGGACAGTTTTATAACACGATAAAATACCTTCGCATCAAATAATTCTAATCAAAGATGTGTGTTTTCTTTTATATTTCTAGCAGATATAAACTGCACGAAAGAGCTTCTTACATAATGAAACATGTTTCACGGAATAATATTAAATGATCATTTCTTTGTGAAACAATGCATTATTTTCTTTCTTATGTCTCTCAGTACAACCGTAAGCTGCACGGGAGATCGGCATTTTCTTCTCAAATACAAACGAAACAACTATAACAAACAATGTCAAAGAGCGAAGCACAGCAGCCATTTTATAGCAACTCACAACACGTGTTGTTGCCAAACAAACATACTCTCGCTCCACTTTCAAGTAGCGCCGCATGTGCAGCGCCAATCCTGACTCTAGTGGAGAGATTTTATAACTCTATGATTGTAATACGTTTTAGTACACGCCTCTGCTGTAAGATGGCACGACTATAGTTCGACACTGTTTCCCTCTACAGTTCATATACGGAACTCTTTAAGGTGTTTATCCATTATCCATCTGTGGTATTATTCACAAGGAGGGGAATTTTAAATAAAATTAATTTATTCACAGCTAAAATATAGAGTTACATTACAAATATTCTCTTCATCTTTAATAAAGGTGACACATCTTAAAAGTACTTAACAGAAAAATATTAAGTCTTGTAACGCAAGACTACTTTTAAAAAGTTAGAAGTGGAAACAGCGGCACGTTTAATCACCGCCACGTTTGATTACAGGGATTGGTCCCCTTGGAGTAGCTAGTTCAGCGACCCTCGGACTCAGTTTTTCTGGTTTCAAATTGATGGCATTCTTCTTAGGCTTAAATGGATCTACATTCAACGACTCGTCTTCCTCTATCTTGCGCGGTTGAGCCAACTCTTTGGTCCTCTTGGTACACTTAGCAGTCAGTGCCTCAGGCTTAATTTGGAAGGCCATCTCATTTCCTTTGTCTGCCTTAGCGGCAACAGCTTTCGGTGTTGCTAATTCTTCCATTCGTTTCGTAGCTATTCAAGAGAAAATGAGAATCATATCAGAAATTATTATTATACTGTATATTCGATTCCCTATGTCTAAGAAAATACTTAATAATACTGGCAAACCATCGAGAAAGGTCGAGCACAAGAAAAAAGCGATTCAAAATAAGCTCACCGGCAAAAAACATTGGGCACCTCGAACAGAAACCTTTTTGATGATAGTTGACATCTCAGTGAGCCAAACAATGTCAGCCCGTTGAAGTGTTGTAGACAAATTGGCTGAGAGGGGTCTTCATTGACTTTGTATAGCAAATATTGCCTGGTTGTGAACAGCTACAATGCACAGGAGACGCTGCAGCGATTTGTAAGTAATTTCGCCTGCATTTCTGGCCGCAACTACCATTTAACTGGGATGGCCACCCATATGACAGTATGTTTGAACACACCCGCAAATTTGTTTACTTGTACAAGAGTTTGTCAGTTCTAGACACAGCAACTTTCTTTCGCCTCGTTTGTTCTGTGACCCATTCTTCTGGAGGGATCAACTTACCATTACCACTCGTCAATCTCTGACTCATGTAACGCATGATAAGACGTATTCGTATGCTGTGCCATCTCTTGTTCTCTAAAATTAATCACGTTTTAAAATGGAACGTGCTAAATGCTTTGCCTGGTGAGCTTAGTTCCGGTATTGAAACAAATCGAAGGATGTGTTAATGAAAGATGATTTATATAACAATGCGTATTCGATGCAAACTGATATAATTGAGAAGGAGGACGATGTGAGCATTTCTGTGTATTTCGATGTTAGTAAAAGACAATTTAGAAGTTGAATTTGAGCAGTTTTTGAAAACCAAAGTGTTAATGTTGCCAATAAATAAGAGTTTATCATCATACTTGTTAGGTTTAAGTTCTAATCACGGAGATCTATTTCGGAATACGACTATCGAAACATTTTTGCTCAATGCTTCTCAATTCTACCAGTCACACCATAGTTGGTAGTAATACCCAACTCCCTTAACCCCGTGAAGGATGATCGTCTACATAGTTCGAGGAACCTTATATCAGTCAATTAAAGCTGGTGCTTTTTCATTAAAAAGAATGTCCACTTCTTGGAATATTATTTGCGCTACGCCAGTGACTATACAGTGTTTCCAACCGAGGCTACACTCTTCAAATCTAGCGTCAAGGAATACGCAGAACTTTCGCTCTGAGACTAAACTCTCATCTACACAATTTTCATCGAACGAACACTGAGTTCACACTGTAAGCACAAGAGATCAATATGCCCTTCAGAGCCAACTCCAACTGTATAGTCCGCTACTATCTATCGCAGTTAAGATGGAAAACCAACCATAGAACCTGGCAGCCTTTAGGATGCTTCATGTTAGCAAAATTTATAGATAAATTAAATTACTTTCAAAATATTTTAACTTTTTCTCAAAAGGGACCTCACCTTAAAACAAGCACAAATGTTGGGCTCAGAATCAAAAGCATGAAAGAGATTGCAAAATTAAAGAGGGACATCTTTTATATAAGAGGTCTGTTCATTGAATTCTCTGATAGAGTCTTGTTTCAAAAACGGTTACCACCGATGTCACAATGTGGCAACATCTCAGGATGAAGTTAGTGCATTTTATCATGCCGGTGTTCTCAGCAACTGTTGCGTGAGATGCGATAGTGTGGTAGAAGGGGTGCCAATATTTTCTGGAACCGTTGTTTGGTACTGCTCTAGGGCACGGGTTCTTAGGAACGGTTCCTGCAGATCGAAATAGAACGGTTTCGCAGGAACTGTTTCATTCGTTTCGCGTGTAACCAAAGAAACAAAAAACTGCTTTTGTTGATCTTAGCACAGTGAAGGGAAGTTCCACTGTTTCTACGGAAATTGAGATATGTAGGTAAATCAGAGAAGAAAAGAGAAATTTAATTATATTTGGACTGTCGTTTCGAGTTTCGATACATGTAACATCAGCTATTAATCTAGGTCTACAGAAGTACAATATCCAATTTAAAGAAAACACATTTATCAAAAACAAGTTACAATACTTTAAAACCGATTCACTTACATTAGTATAGTTATTGTGATCAGAAATTATTTTATGTATCTTTATTTATAGGGTTAGAGATTGGACGAGCTTAAAAATTACACGAATTATTCTTTAGTTCGTTGCTGTGTATGGGTGTGAATTAATACGATAGTCAATGTTCAGTTCAAACACTTTCACAATGTCAGCGTAGTTTCTTTGAGAATTGTTATACAAGGATATATAATTTATAATTAGGTATATTTTGCATTATTCCCTTTTATTATAAATATTTTTTAAAAAAGTATTCAGTACGTTTCATGACCACTCCGTTGTCAAAATAATTAATCAATTTACTAGAAAATATAACCATATAAGTACCTGGCAACATTACTGACAGTTGAAAATGAGGTAATCGTGAGATCGAGAGTAGTATTCAAACGTATTGACTTTAAAAATAAAATCGAAAATACCACATACATAGAATAACACACAGACAAATGGTTTAATCAGAAACAACTACATGCATTTAACCACACCTGTTTTAAGTAAAAAATTGTAATTGACTTCTTGCATGTAGTCTCTCCTAATCAACTTTGAAGAATGGCTCTAGTCACAGGTAATGTAGGCTTTTTAATTGATGCGGCTTGACATTTCATATTTAAATTTGTGTTGCATCTTAAAAACAGATTCTTTTATTGTGGTACGAAGTACAGATGCTTATCTGAATAATGGAAACACCTGTATTTGGCAACACGTCAGATGTATGGGTTGGCAGTGGTGTCGTGGCGACCGCAGCGCCGGACGGCTGGTGGTGGTGTGTTAGGTCGGTCTCCATACTACGTCAGGCGTCGTGGAACAGGAGTGTGCAGTGGCTGCAGCAGACGGAGATAGTGTAAAATGGGAGACACCTCAGAGTTTCAAAGAGGGCAAATTGTTGGTGCGCGGTTATGTGGAGTGAGTGTGACAGCAGTGGCTAGTGTGTTAGGTGTGTCGCCAGGGACAGTGTCGAAGGTGATGACGGCCTACACAACACACGGGAAAACCACATCGGGGAAGCGGAATAGTGGGCGGAAGAAAAGCATCAGTGACAGGGCACGCCGGGTATTAAAGCGCATTGTCACGCGGAACCGTCGTGCCACTGCGGCGCAAGTGACGGAGGAACTCAATCAGCACCTCCCCCAACCTGTTTCGACAATCACAGTCCGCCGCGAATTACATGACATGAACTTACGGGGTCGTGTTGCACGGGCCAAACCTCTCATCAGGGACCAGAACGCTTTAGCACGCCGCAAATGGTGCCGCGACCATGCAACTTGGACCGTTGACGACTGGAAACGTGTGGTATGGTCGGATGAGTCACCATTCACCCTATTCCAAACCACGGGCCGTGTTTATGTGTGGAGAACGCCCAAAGAAGCGTATGATCTGCAGTGTCTCCGCCCAACTGTGAAACATGGCGGCGGCACGGTGATGCTGTGGGCCGCAATATCATGGTTTTCATTGGGTCCTGTGGTCACACTTCGCGGACGCATCACTGCCAACGATTGTCGCAATTTTAGGAGACCACTTGCATCCTATGGTCCGGATGTTGTTCCCGGACAATGACGCCATATTCCAGGATGATAATGCACCCATTCACACAGCTGGAGTTGTTGCAGCGTGGTTTGAGGAACATCGGGATGAAGTTCAACACCTCCCCTGGCCCGCCCAATCCCCAGATCTCAACATAATTGAATATCTGTGGTCCATCTTGGAAACACGACTCCGGCGACGATTTCCACCTCCATCCTCTTTCACAGAACTGGCCGATGCCCTGCACGAGGAATGGTGTAATATTCCACTTGCTACCATTCACGACCTCTATGCCTCCATCCCACGTCGCATCAAGGCTGTTCTGAAGGCGAAAGGTGGCCCGACACCATATTAATCTGGTAAGTTGCACTTTCGTTCAGGTGTTTCCATTATTCTGATAAGCATCTGTAAGTGGACAGTATATTGTTTCCAAACGAGGAACTAACTTTACGCGCATGTATAACAAGCCAACTAACGTTAGAATACGGGTGTGAGCATGAACGGATGGACACAGAAGTACACTGCATGTGTACTAAAATATGTAAACAGGATGTTTATTAACGTACGGCTTTTATAATGCAAAAGAAAAAAAAAGGTTACTGCAAAAGCACCAACCTTGACCTTTAGAATGAGTTCTTGATAATAATTTTCATGATGATGATGGCGATGTTTATATTAGGTTGTGATTTTTATTTTCTGTTTATATTTGTGGTCAACAGATGGCAGCACTATTTTTTTAAAAAATCTTTTCCACTGGAGGTTTATTGCTTTTATACAGTAGGATTATTTCTTGCCGAATTAAACGTTGGATTATTGTTCTTATATTCTGATATACGTTTAAAGAAATTGTTTAAAGGATTTTAGAAAGAATTGCACATTAACATGTATTCTAGCATATATTAATGCGAGACTTTGTTACGAGTGGCAGAAGAGCGAATCGAAACCTAGCTTATCTGTGATTTGTTAGCGTGTTCTCGAGGGCCTTGTAAAGCAATACGCACAAGCGAGATCAACACGTGTACGGTCACAATAATATTGACGTTACTGTTCAGTGTCGGAGGGTGAAAGTTAGTTTGAAGAACAGGCATTGCACAGAGGCTGATCATTTTTGTCATCATCCCATCAAGACAGTTCACAGCAAAACTTGGTATATTTGACCGGAAGGACCTCTGGTCCTCATCTTGCATATCAGACAGATCATCATAAGGAACAACAGTATCAACACAGACTACCACCAACAGCTCCAGGACCTCCGAAATACTCTTCACTCATCAGAAAATCGGAGCATTCAAACAGACTTCAAGGAAAATTCATCAGCTCGATCTCGTTCAAGATCACCTCATCAAAGCAATCCAAACTCACCTCCGACAAAGGAAACGAATACAATCAGTGACACTGACTCCGATGGCGAACATATCATGGATATCACAGATAAAAATCAATTTCCAGATCTTACAAAAGCTTCAGCGCCAAAACCAAACAGTTTTTACTAAGCACCTATGATCCAAAATTTCAGGCTCCTAAAATTCTCATGGAACAATTTGAAAAGTACGTCTCACGTGACACCATATCGAGACTAATTCCAACCAGAAATGGTATCATCATTCATTCTACAGATCCTAATCAGTAACAAGAATTCGGAACAAGCAGTTTCGAAATCGTTGTAAAAAACGCTACCATTTCACAACTAGAACCCAAATCCATCCGACAGCCACCACCACCAAGAAAATTTCCTACGCCATCAGTCGTCATACGCGGTGTCGAACTCGACATCATAGATATAGAAGCGAAAGAACTTAAGCTTGAGGGGTATTCTATACAGAAATGTATACGCATCAAATCGAAATAGAGGAACACAAAGTACATGGTCAGGGTTCTTAAAGACAGTCAGATAACAATCGACGATCTCCTCACCAACAGCGCATATATATACAGGAAGAGACACAGAGTAGAGCCGTCACATTTAGCACCACCACTACCGGTACGATGCGAATAATGCCAATCATACAATGATCATCCAACATCAAAATGCACAAATTAAACAAAATGTGGATACTGCTCCGGAACTCACGCTACAAAACCCTGCAGAAATCTCTAACAACCTAAGTGTAACACATGCAACGAAGCACATCCAACATTCAGCTATAAGTATAACGGACGACCGGCTGCAGAACCTAACAAACCTGAATTAATTGTACCACTCAGGACAACAGAACAAAAGCCACAACCAACTTTTGCAATCACCTCCGTCTATCAGCCAATCACTATAGATCTTCTAGTAAAATTCGTCACCGTCACACTTCAAAATCTACACCCATTTCAAAGACATCATCTTTTCCAACAAATCCAATACGCCGCAAGAACAACTTTAAACGTAAGCTTGAACGCCACTTATTCTGGTCCATACATCTACTGTCATGCAACCGCACATGAAACATAAGTCTAACTGCACCTTGGCATCTACCAGACACATAATAATCATGGCACTAGCACTTCTGATTCTAAATATACGATCACTTCCGCAGCATAAAATTCTGGTCAGCGCTAAGTCGAGGCCAAGTCTGATTTTGGCGAATAAGAGTACGCAAAATGAGAGTTGACCTCAACTTAGCGCTGAGTAGAAGCTTAGCGGTCGATTGTAGAACTGACCCTTACGGACTTTATTCAAACTCTTTCTTTATTCTTTTTGTTATTATTTTCAGTACATTAATACAGTTGTTTAAACATTTGAAATTATATCAAATATAAATACAATAAATATAGAATCACATGCTTTATCTCTTTATATAGAAAGCGAAACAATTGTCATGTAATACTTACCTTTGTATTTCAGTGCTTCTGGGGTAACCAGTGATGAGTCGAAAGGTGGTGGTACTTCTCTTGCTTTAGGTTTGGCTAGTAAACACATTCTGTCTGAACACACGTAGCTTGACATCCCCTCTGTCAGCTATAATAAAAACAGTTTCATTTAATATTTTTATTAGAGTGCTATGAACACAGTACAATACCAATATAGCACTATAACACAATAATACTTATTGTTTAGTGATCTAAGTAAAGAATTGGACACAAAATAACAAAGGAAATGAAGTCAGAATTGTCGGAAATAAACTACAGATTTCATAACAGTACAATACATATTTAAATTGAATTATCTAAATACGAGTACATATTTAGTAAATACAAACTGTAAACTAGATGCAGAACAACTGTAAAGGTAATTAACTATTGGTTATAATTACGAATTATTCGATTTAAATGTACGGCATCTTAGTCAAAGGTGTATTTTCGAGTGTTGTACAAGGGTATACTAAAACTGAGCTTTGAGTTGTATTATCCAAAATCTTGGCTAGGAATTCTTTGTCTGTGTTTTTCTTCGTTGCTCCAAAGTTTCAAGTTTAAAGGTATTACACCAGTAGCTGAAGTCGTACGAATAATATGGCAAGTTAGCTTTGTAATAAAACAGTCTAATAAAAGATTTTTGTACAGATTCAATAATGTCATTGCTACTTTTAGGCAAGTCATTCCACCACGACGTAGCATATTCTAATTTTGCCCCTTACAAGATTTTTGTAAAGCGTTAACTCAATGTGTGCATATTCATGCCATTAATTAAAAATACATCCTATTCAATGTTTAGCTCCACCTGCAATTCTTGTGATGTGATTATTAATTTTAAGTTTAGAATCAAAATCAATACCAAGATCCTTCATAGTGTTTACCTTCAAAACAATTCATTTTGTTTATTTCATAGTTACTTACATAGTATTGAGTCTTATAAGTGTAGGTAATGAATTTAGTTTTGAGAGCATTTACCCCGATTTTATTCTTGGTACACCGCAGTTATACTGTTGAGATAATCCTGTAATAATTGGTTGTATCCATAGTTATTTACCTCTCTATAAAGCTTGAGATCGTCAGCACATAATAACAGTTTAGAGTGTTTCACGACTTCAGATATATTATACATAAATAATAATAATAGAGCATTCTGGGTGGCCTAGTCCGTAGCGCGCTCGACTTCAGTGGAGCGAGCGGTTCCGGGTTCGATTCCCGGTGGTGGATCAAAATTTCGGTGTTGACCCAGCATTCTGAGGATAATTGGGGAGCTACTTGAATACAAGAAGTAGCGGACTGTGGTCATGAAAGTCAGACACATGGCTACAAAACGGCGTTACGCTGACCCCGTAATCCTCTTTTTGAACGTAATACAGCCGTCTGGCAGGCCAAGACCCTTAAAGGACTGTCGGCCCCCCAGTTTAATATTAATAATGGAAAGTGTGAACATATGTCTCTCCTAGAATGAGAAAGAGGATTGTTTAAGGGAAAAGTCAGTGAACGAACAATTCTTCCCAGATATAGGCAAACCATCAGTAATTAACAAAGAAGTATGACTACCATGGGTATTCAATGAAGAGAATGAACGAGATACAGCCATCCAATAGTAGAAGGCTATGGCTACCCAGATAGTACAATAAACTTATAACAAGTTTGCACAAAGTTTGACATTGTAAGTCTGCAAGTTTGCTATACATATATCACATCAAATTTGCTAGAAACTTGTCCCGTCAAACTTGTTACAAACCTGTCCACCCAAAGCGTTTCTGGGGCAATCTATATATATAAAAAAAAACACTGACGGAAGTTTACTAACAATGGTTGTTGTCTATTGAAGTACATATTTAGTAGAACTTCGTCCATTGTTTTCATGATTATATATTAACTAGTTTGTACATTTTTCAACTGTCTGCAGTGGGGTTCGAACCTAGAAACTTCAGATTTCTTTGTTGTCCGTCACTGTAATCACTAAGCCATGGGTACATATCCTCAATGGCTTCTATTTTACTAGTCTTTTTCTGTTACGAAGTCTGTTTCTGAAGTAAAGGCTTGCATATAGTATTGAATTCAATACTGGGATAACTGATTCCATCCTGGATTAGATCTATGAAGGCTGCTTCGTTGAATTTTCACAAGCGATCCTCTTCAGGAAGATCATAATGATCTGTACTTTACTGCTCTGATCGATATAATATTTTTTTTGTGTGTGCTTGTATTGCGTATGATGAAAAAAAGAAGATCTAACCTGTATTTTAACCTATTTTCACGAAATGCGTACAATTTTGAAAATTGTGTAAAATGTTAAAAAAATGAAAGTAGGTAAAGGGTACACAGAAACTGCCAAAGTATATTTTGAACTAATGTAAATAAAATACGGAATCTAGTACAAACAGGAAGAGCACATTATTCGTATTCTTAGAGGATGTAAAACACTTTTTCCAAATGCATGTATTCACAAACGTAATACAGTCGCCATGCATATACAAGGTCTGTCCGGAAAGTAATATCGTCCATTATACTGCGAAGAGACTGTACGTTGCAGCTCGCTCCACCTGCCGGGATCGATGTTAGTGTAAGTCGATTATAGAGCGAGTGCTTGCTTAGTTGTCTCCGAGCTCTCGGAGGTGAAGGACGGGCGACCTCGTAAACCTCTGTTTCGTCTCTTGTACAACACGCGATGCAGCGTTCACTGAAACTCGGCAAGTCTGCAGCTGAAACTTTTCCAATGGTTCAACAGGCCTTCGGGGATGAGTGTTTATCACAAAGGCAAGTGTACAGTTGACACAAGGTGTTTCTTGGAAGGTCGGGAAGAGGTCGACGACGAAAATGTGACTCATGTGAAAGAAATTTGCAAACAGACCGTCGAATGAGTGTTCGTTTAATGGCCGACATGTTTAAATATTACAAAAACTATCGTCCACGAGATTGTGACCAAGGATTTGCACATGAGAAAAGTGTGCGCGAAGCTTGGTGACATTACTTTCCGGACAGACCTTGTAAATTGTTTATAGCAAGCATTTTTTTTTAACAAAACATGCAAATATTAGCAGTACATGTCTGAAAAGGTTACAAGCCTCAACGATACAGCGATATCATGTGGACTATGAAGATAAAGAAAACAGAATTGATTTATATAACCATTCCAAATAACATGAACAGCTAAAGAAACTCAATAAATAATACGTATTTAGAAATAGAAATTAGCAAGACATGCAATGTGAAGTGGAATTTTGTGCCGATGGTTCCCCTGGTGCAAGCTTTGCTATCTTCAAGAAAGACGCCGACGCAAACATTATTGCTGAACGATTTGGTAATTCTACAATAAAATAAAGATAAAATGAATTTTATGGGCGGTAAGTCTACAACAAGACTTTCACCCACGGTAATTGGTACAGTAGTCAAAATCTTTAACTGGTACAGTGAGAAATAAACCGAACTTTGACTGCTATGTCTTTGTATCTGGAACAACTGCAGTGCAGCTGCGTAGAAGGGTTATTAGTTAATAATAACTATGGTACCTGTGCTGCTCCGGGGCATAGTAAAATAAAGGAAATTAATAGATAAGGAAAGAAGGGTGTAGAAATATAAAGGACAGAAGAGAAAATAATATTATAAAACAGTAATTATTGATAGAAACATAAATAAAAAATCTTTAAATTTACAAAACTTATTTTCAAATGACATTTGCAGTACGTCGACCTATTGCTTTGAGTTCAATCCTAACATTCTCAAAATATCTCGCACGCGATAGTGTTACATACAACCGGCTATGACTAAAAACATGTTTTCTTATTTATCGTCACACAGAATGCTAATCGAATTGGAAACTGTTTTCTATTGAAAGAAAATGCAAAAGATAGTGTCAGATGGCAATCATTGAAAGCGAGATAGAAGTACTCTTTGGCGTACGTTAACCCCCGTTGTAATGTGTAGAGCTAAGAAGTTATCACACATTTTATGAAGAATTAATCTAATGCCTTTCAATAAGCTTTGTACTACATTCAAATCCTCGATAACACCAACAAAGAATTTTAGAACATATGGTGGTAATCCACTCGTGGTAAGCCTCTCCAGAAATTCAGTGGGATATTGTAGACGTTCAATGTCCTCTTCCATAACTAAAGAATTTATCCTGAAGTAGGTTCTTCATCTTTCAGGAAATTGATCAAAAACTTTAGAATAAATTTCATTGCAGTACTCACTTCTGTGTGCTAAAATAACTATCCCAGAGAAGCTGGAAATAAGTGCCGGTGATGTAATATCCTTCCCGTAAGTGTCAGTGATGATATTAGTTTCTGAGGTGACACATCAATACAATATGACTTCTTAACAATTAACCTAGAAATTGTTAAACCTTATATAAACAAAAAAAATAAGCAATTGCATGTTCTTCTGGCTTAGCATCCATATATTTACTTACTAATGGCTGAGTGACTGGACAAAGAATTTTGAAACTATTTTAAATACAGATGAGTAGAAGAAGAAGAAATTGTGAAAACACATCAGCAAAAATGACCCTGACCACGAGGATCGCTGAGTAAGACGAGGCGCTACTAATTCTAATTGTACTGAACGCCCTCCTACTTACAGCACCTTCAATCTCCTATTTGAGATAAAAACGAAAGACGCAAGATCGTGATGAATACAGAGGACTTAGCTTGCCTTGAAGGACCTGTCCCCTTAGGCAAAATATCAATAATGATGTTTTCGCTGGCGCCATGGTGTTTCTAAAATCTAGAAACGAGTTTAAATTAACAATGAACAGAAAACAGACATAGATAAAAATCTTGATGTCATAAAAATACGAGCCTAAAAGAGGGGCTTATGAGTCTAGATTAATTTTAACATGTTAGAAAACAATTATATAAAACTAGTACTATACCTTCCAAGGCCTGGCACGATTGGCTTCTTGGTCAATCTCTCGTGGTAACGCTAATACCATCAGTCGTTTCTTCAAGTTTGCTAAAGGAACCTTTTTCTAAAGAAAAGAAAAAGAACAAAGAAACATTCAGTTACGTTCAATATTACAGTATTTTTAGTATATTAGAGATAAAGTCCAACCAATATCTAATTTTTTCTTAAAATTTCAGAAAAATAAGTCTTATTTCCTCTCTAAAAATTTTGGCTATTTCGGGAAGCTCCAATTGCTGGTAAAAATAAATCAATAAAAGCAGATTCTGGATTTAGAACTAAAATTTAGGCGACCATTTATAATTAGGAAAACTGACACATTTCCCGCGTCAATTGCAAAATAATTTGCTGGATAGATGCTTGCAAATAGCTGCTGAAGACAATTCCAAACTTTGTAAAGACTTCTAAGCTTATGACAGCATCCTTTTTGACAGCGTGCAAATTCTTTTCCCTCGTGTTGTAGAATGATCAATTCTAATATTCTTACAACAATGTATTTGTAATTTTATAGCAAGGAAGGTAGCACGTTCGAACTGACTCGGGTTTTGCAAAGGTTTTCTCCGTTTTGGCAGATGAATGTGGGGAACATACTTAACGAAAACCATGGCTTTTACCTTCCTTATCTTTGTCCCAAGAAACGTTATCGATCGGACATCTGACAGGCTTAGACCATCCTTGCTTTTCAGCTCATAAATGAAAGTATTTAACAATAAACTCAAGAATTAATTTATCTCCTTTTAGAGTTCTTCCCTAACGCTATTATCAGTTTGTAATAATAAATTCTTTTAAGTAGATTGATTTTTTCATGTCGTCCTTTCCTTTTTTTTTACTGATTAATCTTGCAATTGCGAATAAATATACGGGGATACCAGATAATTTGATTGACAAGAACTCTCAAGGGTATTCTTCAGGTTAATATGAGGGGCTGTCAAATGAAAACTGGTCAGACGCTAAAAAGTATCATTGAACATTTATTACCTAAAAAGTAATGTCCAAAACTATTAAAACAATTATCCTACTGGGAGATAAGACGGTTAATCCTATCCTTGAAGAAGCTTCTGGATTGCCGACAGAACCACATTCTTTTCAACGACCTTCTAAATTTTTAATTGCGTATAATGTTTGAAGAGTGCATTGTTTTCATCGCGTAAAAGAAAAAGTTTAACCTTACTTTACATAACGTTTTTCAATGAATTGGGTTAAGGAAGCAATAACAGAGCCTTTTCCAAAAGCAGAAAGAGAAAAGAAGTAAAATTATTTTAAAATAAAAATCACGTAATCGGTAATCAAACAGACTGGCCTAACCTAACCTAAGCTAGAATAAATGGTCCGGTGGTTTTCTCACTAGACCACAGAGCCAGCTAGTGGGTAATGCTTTCCGAACTGTATTTATACGTGGGTCATTCTAAATCTAAGGGGAAGGAAATTCGTATGTCTTCTTCTTCTTTTCGTATTCTTTTGGACAAAAATGGTAGATCTTATTTTAAAAATCGATTGTATACATAGATAGATATAAAAGGATTTTCCTCAGAACTATTTTTTAAAAATATTTTTTAAAATGTTTATTTCAGTGAGAAATCTATTCGTGTTAGGTCATAGCCTTGATAACCTTCCTAAAAGGCTATTAAAACAGTACTCTAGGTTGACAGTCCCGGGATATTCTGAGAATATCGCGAAAAAACAACATCCCTCGAATATCTTCAGCACATGCCCTCATCCTAGACATTAAAATATCCAAGGAATGTTCTATGCATAATCTGTACTAAGATTATCCTAATATATCCTAATGATAATCCCATATCTGTACAAGGATATTACAGGGACACTGGTAATCAAAAGGCCCACCCGGGAAACACACGGCCCACCCACTGATAGCCAAAGTGCCCTCATGGTAGTGCGCATTGTAGCGTGTGGGTCCAAAAAGCACTTTTAAAGACTCTTCAATACCCTTCGTGGTAGTGGGCCCACAAAAAGGAACTTGCAAGAGTCCTTGGGATACTGATCAGATCTCAAAATGCAAAGTCTTAAGCAAATATAATGCGTTAGAAAAATATGAATGTGTTAAAGCAATGTGCGCGTCCCATTAAATCTTCCCTTCTTGTGATTTGTGAAGGCCCTACAGTCGTCCTGCTGAGATTATATAACTTCAGCACTGCCTTTATGTTGGTTATAACAAGTCTTTTGTGTCAAAATTGCTAATTTTGGAAGACCGGCAAGCGTGGGCGGATTTAGGAGAGAGACCCTGCTGGAAGGGGGGGGGGACGAGAGAGATCATTTTGAAAGCTATCGTTTAGAATGAAACATTTAAAGTCATTCTTGAATGACTGGGGGGCAATGCCCCCCAGTCCCCCATAAATCCGCCCATGCCGGCAAGACCCTAACGCTACCAAAGTGGATTAAGTGGTCTTCCTTATTGAGTAACTACGCTTTCAAGACAAAAGGGCCAGTGGATACCCGCCCAGACCCGTCAGCCCCTGAATATGTGTACCATATCTTGAGAATGTGTGTACTGAATCGTATCATTGAATGAATTCAAGAATTTTAGCTTTAGAATAAATATACTTACACGCTTAGGTAACAGTGAGTTTGGATCAACGACGCGTCGAGGTGTAGCTAATACCTTCATCCTTTCTGGAGATGGATGTCGAACAGGAGGGGGAGGCTCTCCTTTTTTCTTACTGTTAAAGAAAAAAAAAAGAAATGTATTTTAGCATTTTATTTGTTGGAGCAGAAAGTTCTATCTTAAATGTATCCATGGAGAAAAGGTTTTATTAAATCTAGCTGGTTTCCCTTACGTCAACAGAGCGAATTATCGCTTCTAGACGTATGCTAGTGACATCTATAGAATGTCTGCCAGCAAACACTGAAGCAGAACAAACCAAGCGGAACCATTTGAAAAAATACACTGATTTTTTTCTAAGAATTGTCTTCCTGTGTATTCACTTAAAAAGTATTCACATTTAGAAAAACACTCTGATAGATTTTCTATATTAAATTACACTTCATAAGTGGGCCTGGAACTTTAACTAATTTTTCTCAAAAGAAAACTTCTGGCGCTTAGGCTGCTAATAAGGCCGTTACATATTATAGTAAGATCATATCATTGAAAGAGGTCAGCATGAACTTCTCGACACTGCTTCCTCCTTAAATAAAACTACCGAAACTATTGATTTGACGTATTTCACGTGTCCGATTCCACGTTTGGTGGGCATCGTCAGAATCACAAGCACTGGTTCACGGAAGTCACCTGGACGAACGCACCATACGAAGATGATATGAGAAATACACGAGGGGCGTTCGTTAAAGTTTTCCCCTGACTTACTTCCGGTAGACTGGTAGGAACAGATCTTGGCAGAGGTATTACTTCTTTTTTAGGTAGGCACCAGCAAGAGTCACAAGCTTCTGCTATTGTTTGATGCAGTTGTGGAGCCTTGTCTGTAGAAGTCTGTATATTGTGGCAGAAGACACGACCTGACCTCATTAATCAACGTATCATCTTCTGGAAATCTTCCCCCCTTCAAAAATGACTTGATTTTGTGAAATAGGTGGTTGCTAGAGGTGTTTGAAGTAGGGGATGAAGAAGGAATTCGTAGCCGTTCCATCACGGCAACTTGCGAGTTTTGAACTGGGAAGTTGTCTTGGAGGAAACGGAGACCTCTGAAAAGCTTGTTTTATATGACCGTCTGCAATTTCTGCAATATGTTTCGGTAATCGTGATACCTTTTACCTGGTAATCCATCATCATCTTCAGCACGTACTGGTCCCAAAAGATCCTGAGCACAGCGTTGCCCATATAGGGTTGGACAAGTGCCTTTATGGGAGGAGGTAAGTCATAATGCTTTCATTGCTGGGACTGGGCTTTAGTATCTGAAGCATAGCGATGGATCTATGTTCCATTATACGTGATTAATCTGTCAAAGAGGTCTTCTGGTTTTCTTGGCACATGTCTACAAGAGTCCGACCGCACGTCACTCGTTCCTGTTTATGGTAAGGAGTCGGCAACCGAAAAAGCCATTGTGTAGACAACCAGTGTTCGATTTGTGATAAATTACCAAGGGGGGATACTTACACTAATGGTTGATGGTAAGTTGCAACATACTACTTGTTTGGGTAGAAATACAAAGATTTATCCCTGGTTGGGACGATTTTCGGAATCAACAACCGGGGATGAAACTCTCACGCACCAGAGAATATCCCCGGCAACCCCCACGGCAAATCGAATACTGTAGACACCTTCCGCATGTGCGGTCAGGGATGATTGTCTCCACAGAATCCACACTGATCTCAACAGCTTGGGATAGTTGGCACGAAATAATACGGCGACCCTCCAAATTGGCGGTCTCCACCTGCGGATGGTATCTTCATCAGTGGAGGACTGTGGTCGCTCGATGGGAGCCAACATTTCCAACGACATCTGATTACACCTGAAATGATAATGTCAGTGCTTGGCTACATCATACGATGGCCCTCCGTTCCCATAAGTCTCTTGCATGATAAAATATAACTCTGAAGTTGTAACCGAAAATAACAATTCTTGTACTTAATAAACTACTTCCATAATTATATGTTTGAACACAAAATATGAATTTCTTATTTCAAAATATCACTTCCGCATTTCTGTATTTTGTCTATTTACTTTCTAGTCTTTTCTTACTTCAGATATAAATAATTCAAAAATGAACGATTATATACTTTTGTTGCAAAACACACTACTTAATGAATAAATTACTTCTTACTGTATAATTACACGTAATTACTTCTTCCTGAGGGCACAATCCGCAGCCACCAAATTGAGCAATTCAGTTTGCTAGAGCACACAAAGAGGTATAAACACCGGAAATGAAGCATGTTTCAATTTTTCTTTTATTATCACGGTGATTTTAAAATTGGCAGTGCACGCACTGTCATAAAGAAGCATGTATTTAATTTTCTCAATTAAAAATGCATCCAGAAAAAGTTGCTAGTATGCGCCTAGACTTAGTGCAGCTCACCCCATATTTTTGAAAGGTGTTAGTATGTGCAATTTCGCCATGGGAAACAAAAATGCATTTTTTTGTTAAAGACAATTTATAATTATTTTAGTTGGAGTGCTAGATATTACTGTGAATTAAAATAGTGTTAAGATCTATCCAGAAAATACAATTTTCAATATTTTTACAGTATTTTTCATGATCAGTGTTCTTTTCTTTTAATTTTAATATCTTCTTCCATGCAAGTTAAAATTAATATTTAACTGAAATCTTTCAATAATTATTATTTCTAGTTCATCAATCAATATGAAAGTAACACACATGGGGTAGAACACAAAACATATTCCTGTTTTATATATGCAAATAATTTCGTAAACATACTGGCCAAATTTGATGCATGTTGTTGGTAATTTCGCCTTTTGCAGGGGTTTATTTTTTCTTCCTCGTGGCCGACGGACAATTGCGTTCTTCAAGTTTTTATATATATATCCTTTTCAATAAATAAATATCACTCTATGGCATACATGCTTCATCTTGATGCGTACGACTTTCGCCTTTAAAAAATGTTGAAGCACAGAATGGCGAAATTGTTGTCACCTGATTTATGTACTTATACTGACTTTCTTCTCCCCCTTTTGAATTTATTTTCAACTGTTAAGAAGTTTAAACTTTTAATTACTAAACAAGCTTAATTTATAGTCTTTAATTGGTCACTTACATTTCTTCAACCTCGATAAAGGGAAGAGTGGCACAGCTATGAACCCTAGGCAGACCTTTGGCTGTCCTAATTACTTTTAACATTGATTTCATGTTCCTGTGCAGATAATTGCCGTGAGGGTATTTGTCCATCCCTACTTCCAACATTCTAAGGAGACACAAAAGAAACAATAAAACATAAACAATATAAACTACAAACAATAAACTATAAACAACAAACAATATAAACAATAAACAAAAACAATAAACTGTAAAATAATTGACAAATGAGTTTATAGTTACATGTATAAACCTGGGGAGAGTTAATACTCTAACAAGTAAGACTATTTCAAGTGGACACTCAGATCTAGAAGAGATACACATATTTGAAATTAGCATGAAAAACTGAGTTTGTGTGTAAAATATTAGGTGATAATTTGCCAATGGTTGAAGAGATTCATACAATAGTCAGATTCTTCTCTGTGTAGAGTGATATGAAAGTGTTGAAATACCATTATATTTTTAAATTGCTGAAAGAAATGGAAAGCAAATACACAGTAATGAGTACTAGGTGGAAGACACTACATTCTTCATGGCAGCCATCTTGAAGTCCGCCATATTGAATCTCGATTGATTTTCTTAAATAGGAAGGAGGTCATGTAATACGTCATTCTGGGCTGGAATTTTACGGGAAATACGTTTCTGAGGTCAGTTTTGCTGTAAATGTAATAATGTGACAGCATGTGACGCTAGCATGGGGCAACAATACAATAGCCTAGAAACACCCATTTCTTCTCGAAATAACGAGGGAGATGAAATAAAATGCATCCAAATTGTTCCTGAGTATAGTGCCCTACCAATATGGATTTGTACGCATTTGGGTTTCCTTTCCGTCGTTATGTCAAGGCAAAATAGGCGTTTCCAGGCTATTGTATCATTACCCCAAGCTAGCATCACATTCTCTCACATTATTACATTTACAGCAAAACAGACTTCAGAAACGTATTTCCCGTAAAATTCTAGCCCAGAACGACATATTACATGACCTCCTTCCTATTAAAATGCGTTTGGCAACACTGGCAACTAGGGTATTGGGGATGGTGCTACCCAGAGTACTTTTCTACTTCATCCAATAATGTTGTTGCTAAGTTTCGTGCAGATACATCGAATGAATGGAATAAATTTGAAAAATTAAAGGTTTAAAAATTATTTGGCAACACTGTCGACTGGAGTGGTAGCTGACTAGGCCACCAACAGTATTTATCTATTGTATCAAATAATGTTTATACCAATTTTGGTGCACATAGGTATAACGGAATGGAAACATTCTGAACAATTGCATTTTTTAAAGATGTATTGGCAACATTAAATGACTGCATCAATCAAGACGTTTCCAGATGCTTTGAGGTAGTCCAGCGAAAACATTTCCAACGACCTTTCAGCACCTCTTTACACCTCCTTGGATTTAATTTCTAGACCCAGTCAGACGGACAGACAGAGCAGAGCGGAACTACAAGGTCACTTTTTCTATATCTTCACTATCAAAAGGCCTAAAACGATCGACTGTACAGATGGACACAAACAACATTTAAAGAGTCCTCCAAAAATTTTGGGAGTTGCTGAAAGCTAAAGAACACAGTATGGAATGAAGAAACCTAACCTAACCTAAGATAAGATAAAATTAACTGTATGACCTAACCTAAGAGGTTTCTATTATATTTATAGCAGAAGTGGATCGTGGCTGAAAAATGCGTAGTACCTATTTATCGCTCATCTAGCACACATTATTCCAGGAGTATTCTATTTTGATTCACAAGTGCGTAGAATGTCTCGAAATAGTTGGGATAGTTTAGGAATATCTCTAGCCGTCTAGCGTATGCTTCTGAAAATATAAAAAGAATCTTTTATGTGGTAATTTAGAAAACACCGATAGAATATTACAACGAATATCTAAGACATTCAGATGGTCGTAGTAACGTAATATGCTTTTATTATTGATATCCTAGCAGGAGGCATTTCTTGTCGAATCCGACCACTGTGTACTGAAGAGACATGAAGCCCTGAAACAAAACCGCCGTAGCTCAGTGGTAGAGGGTTGGTGTAGCATTCGCGAGGTCGTGCGTTCAATCCTAACCATCTTGACTGAGATTTTCCCAGGGGTTTTTCCCCAGTCACACAAGGCAATGCCGGGATGGCACCTTCTACATAGGTTTTGGCCGATACCTTTCCGAATTCGTTCCCCTCCCCTACCTCGTCCTGAGCCTTAGATGCCTAAAAGCCAAAAATAAAATTTAAAAAATCATGAAGTGTTGAATTCCTGCTGATGGCCATTATCATTGAAGTTTCCCATTATTGTCCTCAAATTAGAAAAAAAAACACGCTGTTAGCTACAATGAAAAGTTGATACAACCCTTTCCCCGGAAAACTGTTCGCCGAGTGACATCATCCTTCAACTGCGTGAAAGAATTAGGCTATAGTCCTCCTCAACCAATAAAATGTAATTTAAGAATTACAAAAAATAAGTTCGAAACTGAAAAAAAAAATTATGGTTATAGTCTTGTAGTGTAGTGGCTAGCGTGACAGACTACTTATTCGACTAAACTCTAATCAGAAAAAGAAACTATAAAACCTTTTTTTTCTAGGTCTGAAAATAACTGGTTAACTAATGAATTACTTAACTACTTTGTACACCAACATAAAGTTTGTCTTATATTAGATGTACTGATTTATCAAAATCATTTGACTCTAAAATAAGATTATACAGTAAACTCTCGATTATCCGCGTTCTTCGTTTCCTTCTTTTTTTACAATTAAGTCCTGCAATTAAACGTTACAGCGAAATATAGAAGACAAAGAATGAAAAAAAAATACTTCAATCACAAAAAGAAAAGGTCTTTTAGCATGGAAAAACTTCTTGAAAAAAGGAAACCAACAAACTTGTAAGGAAGGTTGATTGATTTAGGGGTCTGAATCAAAGTGATTTAAATCTCAATTTAAATCAGGTGATTTTTTTTTGGGGGGGGGAATCAGTGATTTAAATCATTTTTTTAAAGAGTAGAAATAAAGTGCGGTATTTTAAATCATTCTCTGATTTGAGTCATATTTAAGCTTGAAATTTACCTTTTAGTGCTTATGTGATGATAGGCTCTCATTATGTACACCGAAATTAAGTGGTCGACCTATAATTTTAATAAACCATTGATTGGTTCATTTTATATTACTGGCAAAATTTTAGAAGAGAACGTAGGAACCCAATTCACATTTTAGTTTACAGTTTGTATTATAAATATGTTTATCTAGATGCACTACAAAGCAACACCGATGTCTTAGTACAAGCGTGCGATGAGATAGGTCTACAGGTAAATATAGAGAAAACAAAATACATGATAACAAGCCGAAACACAGGGAATGAAGGAAATAAAAACATAAGAATTAAGGATGAGGTCGTAGAGAAAGTAAACAAATTTAAATACTTGGGAGCATACGTAACAAGCAAAAATGAGGTCACGGAAGAAATAAAAATTCGTTTAGTATCGGGGAACGCATGTTTTTATTCAGTCCACAAACGTCTAACATCGCGATTAATATCAAGGAAATTGAAATTAAAAATATTCAGAACGGTTATTCTACCGGTTGCGAAAGTTGGAGTACGACCCTAGCAGATGAACATAAATTACGTGTGTTTGAAAATAAGGTTTTTAGAAAGATATACGGGCCGAAACGCGACGAGATGACTGGAGAATGAAGGAGACTGCATAATGAAGTACTCCACGCAATGTACGATTCACCAGATGTTGTAAAAATAATGAAATCGCGACGTCTAAGGTGGGCAGGCCATGTAGCTCGGATGGGGGGAAAACGAAGATTATATTCTATCCTGGTTGGAAGGCCGGATGGATGGAGGCCATTGGGAGGACCGAGACGTCGTTGGGAGGACAATATTAGAAGAGATCTTCGAGAAGTAGGTGTTTGTGATAAAAACTGGCTTGATACTGCCCAGGATAGAATCCAATGGCGAACGTTTGTTACTGCGGCGATGAATTTGCGAGTTCCATAAGCCATAGAGTTAGTTAGTTAATACATATGGAAACGAACACACAGAAAACAGAAATTCCAGTTTTTGTTAACAAAACAGAAATTGTTCTTTCGTAACATTACTCCTTTGTATATTTATATTTGTATCAGATTATTTAATTTCTTCACAGATTGCTCAAAAACAATTTATACTCAATGGAAATATGAACTTTATTTATGTGTACTTGTGTACGCTGAAGGATGAAAATGCAAAGCTGCGAATCCCCTATTGATTTGACTGCATTAAATAGCTGCCATTGACTTGAATATTATCGAAGGCCTTTAGGCAACTTTGGATCAGACAGAATGGATGATAATGGGAGAATTGGTGGAGTGAAGAAAGTGGGACGAAACTAGAGAACCCCTGAGAAAAAACACGCACACAGTTTTTGTTCACCACAAAGCCCACATGACACAGGCCAGGAGCGAATCGAGGACTCCACGGACTAGAGGTGAGTGACTACCACTGAGCGACCGCGGCTTCAAAATAGCTCTCATACTCTATGGAATATTGTCGCAAGGCATTCACAAATCATTCACAGTTTTGAGGGTTAAGAAATCAAGGGAAAATGAACTAAATTTTATCTTCGTAAACTTAAATAATAGAATATTTCTTTAGGAAGATATAGACTAAAAAAAAAAAGAGCCAATTGCTATTATAAAGCTTGCAATTACTTGGGAAGAAAGAAAGACACAGACGTCATTTTAGAAGCAAAGCTAATGTGTATAAACATTGTAAATTGTTTCTTTTTCGAACTCAATTACGGTGTATACCCCTGGGAAACCACTCCATTCATCCACCAAAGTAACGTAGACGTTTTTAATTAAAAATATTGATTTAAATAAAAAAATCAACAAAAATGATTTTTTAAAGAATCGTGATTTTTTTCAACCCTGCTTCTAAGTAAAGAAACCTGCTGTTATTAAGTTATAATTATATGCAAAAATTGTTGAAAATCATTTTCGTATTGATTTGTGTCCTTTTTCGGCCATTTTGTATCCTTATTCGCGATTGCCGCGCCATGCAAATGCGCGGATAATCGAGAGTTTACTGTATTTTCACATCTATGTACTTAAAAAAAGTTCGTACAATATTTTTCTTACCTTCGTAGCGGATAAGCCAGTTGTACACTTCGTGGGGAAATTTCGGATTTCAAAGCAGCATAATAAACTCCTGACCTAGCTTTTGGTCGATCTTTCCTGTTTCAAATAAAGGTATTTTGCGAGATGAATGGAACACATATTTAATTTTGGTCTTGTGACTACAACTATTACTAAAAGAAGTTACACTAACTAACATTACTTTTCATCTTTTATTGTGTGAACAATTAGCTACTCAAATCTCTAAAGTCTTCACCAGTGTTTCTTTGAGAGGGGCGGGGGTTATTACCCCCCAGACGGAGTCAATCACCACCAATTAAAAACAACAAATTTTGTAAAAATAAGGGTTCATTCATTGTTCTATTGGAATTACACCCTCTCTCCTTTTTACCCCTTCTAATTCTGAAACATCCCCAGAACACTTTTCCTGAAACACTGGTCTTCACCGAAAGTATACGTAATTGATCAATTAAGCTAAGAGTACAGAAATGATCTCTATAGGTGGCAGCACTACGTTCTTATGTCTCTAACGTATATTTTACGTTGCACGAAATTGCGATGCTGCTCCAACAAATTAAAGCCTAGAGACTTCAAACTTTCAGAGAGGAAATGTCATAACGATTTCATGCCGATTTTTTAAAATTTCTTTTTTGTTCATTGTTGAAAGAGCTTCATTGTTATAGGTTTAAATATTCACAACACCAGTCAAGTCCTTTATAAATCCTGAGCTGGTACAGTAGACGCTCTTTTATCCAGCATTCTATAAACCGGCACGCTCTATCATCCGGCATCGGTCGAGCCACTCGAGTTCGGCTTTTTCCGGTTGTGCTCGGGCTCTCACTGACATTATCCACTGCGCTGGGTTGTCACCGCCATTCGCTTTAAAAAAAATTGTCATCTGCTGTTCGTTTGTATCGCACACAGTTATACAGTGATGTTTAAACCCTTGTAACCGTGTTTCCGTTCGCTTAGTGTTTGTCGTCATTGTCAGTGTTCACTTAAGTTTAGCGTTTCCTGCTTTGTAGCCGTTAAAACTATAGACGTTCAATTATCCGGCATGGTAGGCCAGACATCTACCAGTCATCGGACGTGAAGTGAAAGTAAGAGAAATAGCCATAAAGATAAATACTTTTACATTCAGAAATCCACGATAACTATCACTTAGGCTTAAAGTGTTTACATTCCTGTAAGAATTATGTCGTTGTTTCCAATCCAGAAGGGCGAAAGTTACATGATTTTGGAAAATTGAAATTAGGTATATAACTGTGTTACTATCTGCGATGACCTCTATCTAAAAACGATACTGGACTGACTGCTGCCATTGAAAATTTCATAAGTATATGAAGCCAGGAAGCAAAGAGGACACTTAATCTCATTTGTCTACTTCCACTCTAAACCAATATGGACCAAACTTTTGGTTCTAACTTAGTTTTTTACGCTTGATAAGCTTTGCGGTCCATTTTTGTTATGTGTTTCAATTCTAGCAAAAAGTAATATTATTTGCAGTATTTTCTATTATATGCAAAGTATGGTATACTATTACATGAATAACTCAGGAATTAAAATTTAAATTTAAAACATCGGGTCGCACAGCGATAAGAAGCGTATAAAACTGAGTTAGAACTGAAAACTTGGTGCACATTGAATTAGATTGCAAGTGGAAAAACAAGTTTAAATATTTGATGTGGCGTCTGTTTCGACACTAAGCAATCACTCCAGTATCGTTATGTAGAGCTCGCTGGCTATTTAAATCTTACTGATAATCTTTTGCGTAGTAGTTCATAAAGGACTTTTTTTTTGCATATGCTTCATTTGTAATCTATTTGTACATTGGCAGAAAAATCCCATAATAATACACTTATGCCCTTCTGTCGTGAACGCCACGGGAAAATAGAACTAAGCATAATATCCTGTTAAAAGATTTTAAGATTATTAGAAACAAAAGACATATAAATTTAACATCACAACAAAACTGGATAAGAAGTATCAATTTTCGGTCATCCTGGCCGACTACAGGAACACTCATGAATTCGGCGAACCTAAAGTCGGCCACAATAATAGGATACTTATTAGATATGCCTATTGAGTAATATTTATGATATAAAGTCAAAACATAACATTTGAAGCGATGGAACAACTTAGATCTTAAAACTATCAAAACGCGAATTTTTTACGCTAAATTTTGGGACGATGTACTGAACTCAAATAATATTTCCACCATTTTCTAAGCTAACCAAGGAAGCCAGATACCTTGTATCCCCCTACCCTCCCCCGAGTATATAATGTCACTATCGCCAACTGGTAAAACTTAAATATCAAGTAAAAACTCTCCCAGAACTGGGCATAAGTTTTTTATACACATTTTATGTGACTTAGATCTTGCTTTAATGATATTTACGTGAAAATGGCCGACAACTGGGGTATGTCCGACGACCGGTGCCTTCACTCTATAATATCTTTTAGTGTTATAGAAACATGAATAATTTTTTACTTTATTTAACTAGATCTCGAACAAAACAGAGGTGCTTTACCGGATTTGGAGTGTCCCGAACTATAGGGGCTGGAAAAGTTTGCTCAAAATGATTTGAAGTGAATTCTTAAATATATACCATCATAAATAACACAAAATAAATATTTTTACTCGTATTTACCAAACATGCTTGGCTGCATGATTCTTCCTAGGTTTCGAGATTTCTACCAGACGGTCACAAGGCATGAAGTACAGAGCTTCTGGTGGAATACGCCAGCCTTCTCTCTGAAATAATAATAACCAGGGAATTAGACTTGTTCTCTCATAACTGCGAAAGTAACATGTAAAAAAATCACAACTATACCTATTTCTTTTTTCTTTTCTCAGTTGAGGATAAACACATTTGTAGGGGAAAATCACACTTATTTTAGGCTAACTAAATGAGTTAAAATGATTTTCGAAATGAATTTACTATGCTTTATTTAAGATTAGTGGACAGTGACGATTTCTAACAATAGATGGCAGCACTGTATCCGTGTCTCCAATGTACTGTCTTTCGTTTCACGAAATTGCAGTGTTTGTTATGCTTTTACGAGTTTCAAGTTGTTAAAAGATGACTCGTACTTTTATAACACCCTGTACCCCGATGGGAATTTTTAAAACTGGATCTCAGTGATTCTGATTAAGTACAAGGGTGAATGTGAAAAGAATCAGTTCAAATGAAAGAATACAGAAGGTCGACCCTCGTACATGTGTCCAATTTTCAACGAGCACCTACCTACCTTACGAAAATCCACGGGACCACCATCGGTCGGCCTCAATGTGCGGGAGGATACTTATTGCACCTTTTCGGCACAGAAACAGTCTTAAAGATTTAACTTGATCATCAGTGGAAACAGTGCTCTTTCACACAGAGGATTGGTTCGTTATTTCTTTGATGTGTGTACTCAAATGGGTCGTAAAGTTAAAAGTGTTCGCAAAGTACTGAGAAGGTTTGTTATGAAAGACAGAATATTATTATTGTTTTTACTCTACGTGTTTTTAGTCTCGTTTCGAAGCAGAGAGAAAAAGGAGATGCGACATATAGATATATCTTTTTTTATGAAAGTGATTTCAGGATACAGGATTAGCAGAAGCGTCCTCTTTCTCAATATTAGATTAAATTTGTTTGCCAACATTTGATATTAGGATTGGATTCAGTAGCGTTAATGAAGAAATTAACTTCGAAATATTTAACAGTGTAAAAATAGCGTAAGTAAGATTGAAAGTTGTGCGTCTCGATTGTTACGTAAATAATTAGGTATTTAGAGCCACAATAAGCCCATTTACAAGTCCTCGAAACGGTCGCCAACCTGCAACAATTTATCATCGAGCGATCAGAAAGAATTTGAAGAAATTACATGTTTTACAATTTTAGAATCCCTGCTTTTATATCTCCTATTGTGTACGTGCCAAGACATATTTTTTTTATTTTACAGAAGAGTCTGATTCATAGTTATTTCATAGTTGTGTTGTAGGTTGCAGCAATTACTTTTTGCTAGGCGAATCGAAGCGCTATTAGTTGTACTGCCATCAAGCTTAGATCGAATTCCCATTCTTCCGTTTCTATCATGCCACCTGGCGTCAATATAGCCGAACTAGCAATGATATAATGCTAGTAAGGCATGTGCAATATCTACGCTTTTAATCTATTGCGGATCCATAACGTGAAGTACCAGATACTCAATTTACACTCCATTATTTTTCTCTGTTTTGAAATCGAATGTAAAAACCATCATTGCATTTATTTCATTTCTAGTTTGGCTAAACTAGCACCAGGTGGCAGAAAAGAAATAGAGATAATTGCGTTTGCTATCTTTATTTGCTCTATGACTGGCAGATTTTTTCGTGCATTGAGTTAGCTCGGAATTAAATTGTTTTGTGAAGATTGGCAAGATGGCTGCGAATTAGAAGAAAGCTGCTGAAATCTCCTGTGCATTTTTTACAATATTGCGAAGCTTTTTGACCTTTCCTTCAAGAAAATTTACCCAGTAGTGTTATAAAGTGTTGCAGTGTTTTATATAATAGTTTTACAACATGAAAATTCAAAATTGACTGTGATAACAACAACAAATGCGACAGTGACAAGAGAGTTAAGAGTGACTGACAGCTATGGCGGACACAAACCATAGCAACCAATAAATAACTAACCTTAAAACATCAATTATTAAGACTGTTAGACTGTAAAACTATATTATATAATAAATATTATTATAAAACAGCAATTAATAAAATGAACGCGCAATGGATGGGCATACTTAGCCATTTCCGTGCTAGATTACAAAATACGAATACGAATAAATTGTTTTGTTCAACTGGCCGATAGACACGCATGTAAACAACAGATTTATGAAATTATTATTCTAAGGGTGCGTTTAATTAGCAGCCTGGCCGTGGGCAACTGTGTTTAATTAGCAGCTAACAGGCCGCGCCACAGTCTGGCTGTGGGCTGACTAGAAGTAGGACATGCATCTCGTTTTTGGCGGGAAGCAGAAGAAGCTGGCGAGAATCAGCTGTTGCCAACCACACTACAATTATTGGGTTGTATGATAATTTGGATTCAAGTATACAACGTATTAGAACAATTGAAATTTTCTGTTAATTAAAAATAATAAGAATTATTTAATAGGTATAGGGAAAATACTGTGTAGAACACTTAATACGTCACAATGACGGTTCACACTAACACGAATCATTAACTTGTTTTGTGTTAGTATGGTTATAGTTCAGGAGATGGCTCAAGTTGATAACAATGTTTTCTGAAAAGTCAGTCCGAAAGATAATACATTAACTATATCGATATTAAGTTTCAAACACATAAGTTGCTTTAAGGACGAGAAGTGGAGGATATTTTCCCGTGCTCTGAGCATGAGATAGTATTTTTCCATGGGAGGAAACCGCTATCTTGAAAGAAAACGCTGACATACGCTGTTAGTACGCAAGCGCTATTTACAAGAAACAAGTATAATCTTGTAATTAATTTGATTTCCACGTAACTATCGCCCTTGTGTGTGTCATAGAGAACCCTGTTTACAAGTGATTAAAATGACTTGAGTACTCTGTCCAACTATAACATTAGTATACTGAGGAGGGACAGAAATATTAACTCTCCATATACGCGGTATACAATAGCCTGAACAATTAGTAAATCTAGAATGTGTCTTAACTATAACTCATGTGCACCGGGGGAGGGGCCTATATTATTACCGTAGTTCTAGATATTAGCTGCTTCTGTTGTGCGGCGTTGAATACACACCAAATGCTGCTTTCATTATCTCGAATACGTAACATGCATAATGTGATGTAAAATCAAGGAGTGATAGGAGTGTTGCTAAAACACATACGTTCTTCTACATTATATCCTTGCACTCATATGACTCCCTTGGTTTTGCATCACATTCTGGGTTCTATATATCCAAAACGATCAAAGTAATAGTATTTAAAGTATCTTCAAACACAGTCTATCAGGAGTAGCTAATAAAGAGAGTAAATCCTCTCGTAGTTCTAGACTGAGACTCTAGTGTGCCTATTTTAACTATTAGGGCTGATTTTCATTCAATCTTTCGTTGCTTGCGATTTCGGTGAGTAGCCAATTGAAACACTTGTTTTATAGCGTATTGAATTGTACGGTAAGTGTGGCACGTATTTTAATTGGCTACTCACCCAAATCGCACGCAAAGGAAGCAACGTAAGCTTTCATGAAATCCAGCCCTTACAAGAAAGCACGCAATAAAATACGTGTGCTTGAAAACGAGCTCTTACCCATGTGTGTCCAGTAGGCATAGTATCATTGCTATTGTTACAATATACAGGCTAGAAATATAGCTTATCGAAAAACAATTAACAGCGACAATTTGGTTAATATGAACGGATAGAAAATACGATTCCCTACATTCTGAGAAAATTTTCCCCCCTCTCTGGAAATTATACAAATCGGAAACTGCTATTATAGAGATGTTCTCGGGATATCAGCCAGGTGAAGTACGACGATAGAGCCGACATTTCAAGAACAGACATTGTTCTCATCTTCAGGGCAAGTGTACTGAGA